>JAUZND010067949.1:0-17373 GCA_034780555.1 Coelogynopora nodosa | reverse complement strand
ACATCATGTGGTTTTTGCTGGTGGATTTCCCCGAATTACTACCTCTGATGTTTTACTATTCAAATTGCTTTTTTTGATTGCATTCCAGTCATCATTAGGGAGACTAGGGTACCTGATGAGAGCTGAATATCTTGAAACCGGTAGTGCTCTGTTTCTCTGCTGTTTGTACAGGCTCTGCGCTTAGTGCTTACTTATTATTAACTACCAATAGTACCATTATACCTATATAAATTTGTTTGAGGTGCTGGTTGGTAGTGCAATTTTCCTCCATATTAACATCTGCACAGAGGGGAAAATTTTCTGATTTGTTAAAAATCAATCACTTGCCACCTGATTTAGTTTTATAAAGATTCAAAATCCTGCTTGATTGTTATTGGTTCATCAAATAATGCCTATTGTTCTACCTTATTGAATAATAGGTACAAATGTCTCTGGACACTGCTCATATTAATACATTTCACACTTATTTTTTATCTCTTGTTCATTTCTTATTTTTTGCTTGATATATGTCAGTATGTTTATTCTTATAATAGTATTTATAGTACTTATATTTTAATTAGATTTATTAGTGTTATAGTAATGTATTCCTTTCTTCATTATTTCATTATGTATTTCATTATTTTATATATACAATGTTTGTTTTTGTTATGTTCACCATTTTGTCATAAAAAACATTCCAAGGATATTCAACAGTTTAAAATTTGTTTAAATGTTTTAGATTTATATGCAGCTTTTTTATAATGTTTTAGATAGTTGTGTATAATTTTAGTAAGATTTTTATAGATTTAGAAAGTTCAAGTATGCTACATGAAACTATCTAAAGCTAAATCTATATGCTTTATATACTGTTGAATAACACTATAACATAATTTGCTGTTGGTATAACTATAGTTTTAGAAATTCTAAGTTATATTTTGCTACTTATTTTGACACAGTTATATATTGGAATGTAATGGCCCAATTCCAAATATTTCAACTTGAAATGAATTGTAATAATTTTAATTAGTAACAGCTGAAGTAATGGTACTATACAATTCTATTGACATTAGCAATACAAAAAAAAATATACCTTATCTAAATTTACATGTGGATCTATGTTAATAAAATAAGGAAAATGAGGGTATAATTTGCCATACTTTTAATTCACCACTGAGCATTGTTTTATATTGTATATTCCTTTTTATATTTATTTGCATATTATTTTATTATATTGTCTGAGAAGGTGTGCTCAAATAAAAGAATTCCAGTCGTTATATGATACTTGTTATATCATATAAATTATGTAAGACATACTCTAGGACTAATCATTTTTAATAATTGTTACTAGGTAGACTTGTTATACAATGACATGGACATGCATGTTTTGATTACTGAGAGACAGAGATGGACAATGAGTATGAGTAATTTATTTAACAGACAACTTACATGTTTATAGGAATTGAAAAAGGCAATAATTTTTTACAAAATATTGAGTAAATTATGAAGTCAATTTTTTGTTGTATTACTTTGGAAATGAGTTAATTTTTTTTGCTATTTTCATTTTTTAATTATGATAGATATTTTATAAACATATCATTAAAATAAAATTGTGGAAATCAATTAGACTAGATTTTGTCATCAATTAAAATTTTATGATGTATTATATTAATTTACTTCAATATAATAATGCAGAGGAACTTCCTATTTTGAGATTGATGTGGTGTTGAATCCCAAAATGGAACCTCAGAATCTGGTCAACCAATTCTCAAAATCCATTCAATTCCCTGATTGACTTTGCAGACTTTTTAAACGTTGTTACTAATTAGGTCTGTGAAGAATGACACAACATTTTTACCCCAAATTAAAACTTATGTATGAAGAATGCTTTTGGGCTTTTCATAACTGACAAGTCAATGGATATAATTATTTGTACAACCACTTCCAAAACTCATTCAATTGATTCCCTGACTGGTATTGCAGACTTTATAAACATTGTTACTAATTAGGCTAGTGAAGAATGACACAACATTTCTGTATTAAATCCAAACTTGTATATGGAGAATGCTTTTGAGCTTTTCATAACTGACAAGTCAATGGTTATAATGATTTGCCATTACACAGGTGATTACATTGAATTCCATATTCTGATTTAGTGTGTATGTAATATGTTTTTTGTTTAAATATTTAAAAATATAATTACATTTACTTTCTGTTTTTACTTAAATTAAAATTTTACTTAAAAAATAGATTGTTGTGTGCAAATAATAACATTGAAGTACAAATCCTATTTTGATTACTCCAAAATTTTATTATATTTATTGTATACATCATTTTATTGATTTTATTCACTCAGTCAATAGTATATTATTATAGAATACTATATATTCATAATAGTATAGAATTCAGAAATGGTGGTTTTTACTGTCTTTAAATAATGACCACCCAATTCAAAGCCATTGATACATTGGGATTATCCCCTTAGGATCTATTTTGAACTATGAACATATTGGTACATAAACATCCACACAGATAAAGATACACATGTGATAGCCAATTGAATTAAAATAAAAATGAGTGAAGATTTGACTCTTAAAACAACCAATGAGGAATATAATACAAGAATATGCATATGCCCATAAAGAAAGGGTTAAATGTAAAAAGAAAAATTGCTTTATATTACTTGTTTAGGATAGTTTATGCATACTTTTATCAGTTTTAGATAAATGCTTATGTCAAGCAAGTACCTAGAATAAAAACCTAAGTCTAATTCAAAACACCCTATTACTGATGCCAGCTAACTGTATATAAAACATAATACTGATTACATAAAACATGATATTAATACCAAATTAAAACCTGATAAAATTCTACAAAAACCCAATATTGACAGATTCCATGTACCAGAGATAATATCTTACTTTGACATTAAAGGCAAAGCACTGGATAAAAAGCGATATTACAATATCAGGTTATATTACAGTTACCTGGCATCAGTCTCAGCTGGCTGTTCCAGAGACCTCTCGATATTTAATAAAGCCTTGCTCAATGAGGCATTTTTACAATAACTATATAGATTTTTTCATTTAGTAATTTTGTTTGTAATAACACCAACTAATTTTTATAGAACAATCAATTGGTACATAATAACAACATTATCTTTTTACTTCTTCATGTGTATATAATGCCCTTTACATATGATATAATTTGAAGAGGTTACAGTGGAAAATATTGACATACATTTGACTTTTTGTTATGTATTTATGAGTATGAGTTTCATACTGGTATGATAATGTGGGGTATTATAAGTGACTGTGTATGCAAAACTTTGTGAGTGCATTTTTGGAACATAATTAAGGAGGTCTTATAAAGCAGTTATATAGGAGACCTCAATGAGTAATGTCTCTGGAATAGTCAGTTGGTTATTCAGAAACAGTGTCTCAGGTACTTGGCATCAGCATTAGCTTTTATCTAATAATTATGTATTATCTCAATCTGAATTCAACCATTTGTCTGTTTTATATAAATCTATGGTCTAATCCTAAAAATGCTTTACTGACCAATTTAGGATAATTATTGTCTGCAGCATCAGCCATTATTTCCACCTGATTTTCTAAATGTTATCATTTTAAAAGTATGACTTATACACAACTATTATTTTGAAACACATGTGTATTTTTAACAACATAAATTTACAAGTGTATCTACAAATACTTAAAATCACAAAGGTTAAAATCAGTTACCATTATGACATCAGTTACCATTATGACATATATACACTCCCTGAAGTCTGGAAACTATGCTTCAGTAAACTTTCAAACAAAATTCACCATTTATTGTGTTGAACTTATATTTGATGGGTTTCTTTTAATGTATTTATGGTCCATGGCTTCTATGTTTATATCAGATATTTCATGATCCCCCACGTATAGAAGTCTAGAGTCATCAGGTAAGTAGATCAAGCAAGCCATTCAATTGAATAATGTTATCCAATTCACCACCTTGAAAGTTAATATCCAAACATTCATGAAAAATTATGCCATAATGTGGTGTCGGTCATACTATCTTGTTGGAAGTATCAATCTTGACCTTGAACTCTAGGCCAGCATTCTTGCTAGAAAATTGTAATTATTGTTTTAAATCGACTGTTTAATCAAATAATACAGGGGTGATAATCGTAGCAGAAGATTTGGTAGCCCTAATGGTGATACCCAGTAGGTATGCTTTATTTTTCATCGTCACCATGTGGTTTTTAGAAGACTAGTATACACATTCGTGTCTATTGATCTGACAATTAAGCTTTATCTTCGTCAATTCTCTTGGGAAATCCCGAAGTGCTTGTAACAGATATAGGATCATTGATACAGAGAGGGAGATCACACAATGTAGCGGCCGGATTGAAGTCAGATTTACTAGGAAAGCATTATTGATTTTTTGACAAGTGCAGACACCTTTGCTACTTGCATATTATATAGCATAATGACATGAAAATTCTGTTAGTTTAGGCACCATGTCAGCTCTGTCCTGTATTTCTTACACTGTATATATAAATGTTACTGTTCATTTTGAAAAAAATGTCACCTATGTTTATAAAAACATTGATGAGTAAAAAATTAACTTTTAAAAATTTGAATAATGTAAAATGTATCCTGTGAATTTAATGTAATTTTTATTCTAAAATTATAGGTGCCCTTCCTTTTGTTAGATGTTATTATTTTACCTATCACACCTAATTAAATAAAACTTTTCAAAAGGGCTTCCATAATTTCAAATTATAATACCTATGTCATTAATAATTTTATATTTAAAATAACAATTTTCTTGCTAAGTTGATCTGTCATGCCATGTTATTTATGCAAAAATCTATAATAAAATGGAGGTGTGATGGTGATAGGAATTCACATAATTTTATATGTATGTCACAAAAGAATATAATTCTGAAGAATCCTAAATATTTGTCTTCAGATAACTAATTCTATTTTTAAAATAGAAACATATTTTTTGGTGGGCGTCACCAACTCAATATAACACCAGAACTCTACTGATGCTTTAATCTTCATTTCTTAAATAAGATTATCTGTTACATTCATTTAATATTAAAATATTAACAGCTTAAATGGCATTAACATGGCAGACGTTCCAATATTAATATATAAGTAGACAAACTTTTGGTATTTATTACACTACAATCTATTTTTTTCTAGATAAAATTATATACCATTTCAATGAATGTTCTGACTAAACAAACACTAACTATACAATGTCGTTCATAATCTATCTTTTAATATTAAAATATTGTTTATTGAAGTAAAATAAATGCATATATTTTGTTTACATTAATAATGTATGTTATATATAACAAAGAAATATATATGTAGACATATAAAATTTATATTGTTAATTTTCATTTAAAACCTAAAAATAATAATGTTTACCTAAATATTGTAATAATGACTTGCTTTAATTAATGACCCAAAGAAATTTAAAAAAAATTGTCTCTGTGAAATATATTACTCTATCAAAAGTGCCTGATTAATTAGAGTCTATAGAGTTTATACACCATCTACAATATTGCTGTTAATATTATATTAAATTCTTATTAATTCCAGTTATGTGGCTCATTGCTCTTAGCTGCTGGTGTATGGGCATGGACAGAGAAAGCTGTATTTAACAATCTCCAGAATCTTACTACACTTGCTTTTGATCCAGTTCTTTTCTTTTTTCTGGCTGGGCTCTTTATGCTTTTAATTGGATTTACTGGTTGTACAGGAGCACTTAGGGAGAATACAACAATGCTTTGCTGTGTAAGTATATCATTTTATTTTCAGGTTATTAATTGTTAATATTATCTGAATTTTTAACCATTGCATTTCTCTTTCAGTTTTGTGGTGCAATCGGAATCATTTTCTGTTGTGAAGTTACTCTTTGTGTTTTAGCTTTTGTTTACAAAGATTGGGTAAGTAAATATAAACTGCACATCAGTCACATAAATTATTTGCCATAGGTTAATTTTGAAATTAATCTAATTTGACAGATTTAAGGGTAATGTTACGTTTTAACTATAACTTTAATATTTAATATTAAATAATAATATAAAACTTTAATTTTTCTAACTTTACATCATATCATTTATTAGAATGAAGTTATTTTCCTAAGTGAAATGTCTGTGTCTAAAAATGGGAACTCCATAATGTGACAATAAAATTAGAAGTGAAAACATAGTTTCGAATCGAATTGTTCAATTATGTAGACAATACATCAATATATTCGATTACAAACAAATCAATTTATAGATCTTTTACGTACTTTTTTATAAGCTCAATTTACAAGTTCTCCACTATTCCTTTTCTCTAATTATTACATTTTGCACATAAATAATTAAATTTTTTAATACACATATTTTTATACACATATTTTAATATACAATATATTTAGGTGTAATGAATTATAAATAGTGGTATGTATGCGATAATCTACATTACGCCTCATACAAATATGATTTTGCAAGTACGATAAATGACTAATGAAAGATATTATAAATAAAGTTTTATTTTTAAATCTATATTTATCTGTTGTTTTTTAATTTTTTATTGTAATAACTTTTTCATGGGATGTAAAGTTAAGCATATATACAAAACTTGTTGATTTTACTACTTT
Organism: Coelogynopora nodosa; assembly: GCA_034780555.1. Taxonomy (NCBI): domain Eukaryota; kingdom Metazoa; phylum Platyhelminthes; order Proseriata; family Coelogynoporidae; genus Coelogynopora; species Coelogynopora nodosa. Next base: position 10,740 of record JAUZND010067949.1, on the reverse strand, counting down.
TACTTCATCTCTTAGTTTTTATTGATGGCATATGATAAACATGTTAATTAAAAATGAAATCTTATGACTATTACAATTACTTTCATGATTATGTAGATTTTGTAATATTATTAAACAAGTTTTTTCCTTTCATTGTATTGTAACATTGCTGATATCTGCAATTGTGTCTATTTCTCATTCTAATTTTGATTATTGAAATTTGTTTTTCTTCAATAATAATACCTGCTGAAATTGGAGGTTCTTTTATCTATTTGTTGGACGGATTTATATTATTTTATGAAAAAAAGTGATGCTTTCTATATTGTTAGGTGATTGAACAAGTGAAGACAAATTTGAATGTTATTGTTATCAATTATCGTGATAATATCGATCTTCGTGATCTAATTGATTGGATTCAATCTCATTGGGTAAGTCATACCAAATTATAACATTAAGGGGTCAAGTTATTTATTGAGCTGCTTACTCAGAATATATTATAAGGTGTTAGTGATTAATAAATGATTATTTTAAAAACTATTTTGGGGGCTTCGAAAACTGATTCGATATTTTTTCTGGATTCGATATCCTTAAGTACATAAATAAACATTAAAATGACAAGCGTTAGATTTATTTAATTTAAAAACATTTATATGATATTACTTGTTTCAATTTCGAGCAGACATTGTCTAAAAATTCAATAGTTTTATATAAGTATTTGAGCATAAAATATTTCTGAACATTATCGGAGTAATATTTTGCACACTACTTAAAAACGCAATTTGTGTAATTTAATTTTATAAACTTAAAACATATATTTAAAAAGTCGATTTGAAAAAACTGATTTTAGAATGAAATTTTTTATTATACTAATTTTGTTTACACATCTATAAAATTGAATTTATACAATTTTACTAAAAAATTATCTTTCCGGTGGTATTTCAACTATGCGTTTAAAAATTACACACCTATAGATGTTCAGAGCGGCAGCTTAAGTTCACGGTATATCTGTGGTAATTTCAATTTGTCAACTTAATTTAGTATTATGCAAAATTTTGGTTTTGGTAAAATTGTCTATATATATAGAAATAAGCGTAAATAGAAATATACTTTACCATGGTTATCAATCAATTTTGATTTATTTTTTATTCTGTTCAACCTTATAAAATGTCATTAATATTGTCGACTATTTGCATTGATAATTTATTAACCAACTTTCATTTTTTCATATAAAAATAAAGTTAATGTAGGGGTCGCCCTACGCGTATCAGTCAACGCCCCATATGAGGTAGTATTACGCCCTTAGTAATTAAATAAAACAGTTGTATAATCCTTATAAATTTTATAATATTCGAATTCAATTTGCGCCATTGTATTTGTGCCCATTCTAGATTAAATTCTGGATCGGCCTCTGTAACGTGTTTGTTTGAGTTACAATATATCTTAAGCTAATTTAATTATTAAATATAGTTGTTTTTATTGAAATTTAAGTCTGCAAAACACATTCAATTGTTACACTCAAAATGGTAATTTTTAATAATATATTTAAATTTGCAATAAGTAGATCATTTAAATATTGATCAAGCTAAATTTTATATAGTAAAACTATTTTTTAATCTATTTAATTGTTATCGTTATAAGTTTAGCAGCCATGTATAATTTGAAATATATCATTGAAACAACACTGTTAAATTCTGTTTTAAATTTTCAAAGGTATATTATATAAAATAATTATCCATCCAAACGGAATGAAAGTATTATCGATGATTAACGGATGAAAAATTATACGTTACTTTAAATTACTAATTATTACTAAAAAGAACGTTAACATCTACGATTTTAAATTTTAATTTATGTATGTATTATTAAATTTTGGAACATTTTCATATTGTAACTCATCAATTGGCAAATTATACGAATTGTTTATCTCTTTTATCAGCTTTCTTGTTGTGGAATTGAAGGTCCGCATGATTGGGAGATGAACATGTATTTTAATTGTACTTCCCCAAGCGCCGAAAAATGCGGAGTTCCTCCGTCTTGTTGTCGTCTTGAAAAAGAAGTGAGTATGTTTTAGCAGAGACGAGCGATAGTTAGGGTATTATGAAGATACGTGATTCTATTCTCCGTCACAACAATTATACTTCCATACGTAGTAATTAAATGTTGTGTAAATATGTGATTATGCATCCGTATCCTTGTTAGAAATATTGGCATAACTCTTATTTTATGTGGCGTCTTTCTGTGTAACATAAGTGTTTATAGCGAATCGAATATATTATGACGATATTGCCTATTTTCTATATATATGACATATTATATTTATATATTACAAGAACTCAGGAATTAAATTATCTAACTGTTTGAATTTGGCAAACTGTATCAGTTCTATTTTATACAGAATATTATTCATGTTTCACATTACTATTTAATTTTCTTCGAATTATTATTGAACATTTGGAAGTTAATTGAGTTCATGATAACCCTATTATACTAGTATTATTATATTCTATTAGTAAAGCTACCTTCATTCCAACAATGAAATCAAGCCGATAGCAACATATTCTTATTATCAGCATCTTGTTCTTTCTCAGATTCAACTACGCAATCTCTTGTGTGGTCGAAATATCCGGCATCCGAGTATGACACGCTATCAACTCGATCGTATATACACCATTGGGTGTGTCTACGCCGGACAAAAGTGGCTTGAGAAGAACCTGATCCCTGTTGCCGCCATTCTCGTAGCTGTTGCTATTCTTCAGGTATGACATTAATTAAATTATAATAAGTTGTTATTACGTTTAGTACAGATTTAAAAAACTGCTATTCTTCTTCTTATAAACATTTTAGATCTTTGCAATATGTTTGGCTCAAAATCTTCGCGGTGATATTTTTGCTCAACGCGCCAAGTGGCGACGTCCACTAGCTCACGTTTAACCACGCAAGAACGAGATCGATGAAGCATCTCGCCTTCACATTGTTATCAGATATTTGGTTTGGATCAAGCTCCTCTGTTCTATAATGTGAATGTCAGGAACTTATTCATTTTCAAATCAAATTTTGGTTGTAATTATCTAACTATTTTTTGCATTTAATATTATTTTTTTGCTCTCTAAATAATTAAGTAAAACTGTGTATTACACGTGCAATATTGTCCCCTGTATATTTTTATGTGATCTACGAATCGATACATCATAACTTGTGATTACAGTTGGTTTCAACTATGGATATTATAATATCTGCATGTTTAAAATAACCAACGAAAAAACAAACACTCTTTTTTAAAAGCTAGTTTGCATTATATTTCTAGTCATTTTATTGTATACAATTTAAATTGATAAATTTCGTTACTTATATTGAAATGATTTTTATGTTACTGTGATTTTTCTTTGTTTAAGTTATTGTAATTTATCTGTTATTTAGATTTGACTATAATACATACGAGTGACTGTGACTTTTCCAGTAACTATACGCCAGTTATTTCACTTAAATATTTTCTTCTATTGTATCTAATTTTTTCTATTTTACATGCTACACACTGTATATAATAATGTGAGCTGATACAGCTATTTCGTTAATATATTATGAATTTTAATATTAGTCTATTGTACCTCTTTGATAACAAATATCAGTCTTTATGTAAATAAAAGCTTTTTGTCTATTATCTTTAATCATTTGTATTCAGAAATATTTTAAATGTTGTCCAGTTTGTTAACCCTTAGCTTTGATCTCTTTACAACAACCATATTTCCACGATAATGCTGTCGTTGAAACGATTTTCGGCCTATCGTGCTCGCTATGGTACATCTCCAATGGTTCCGATCCTGGTAACTCCGCACCAGTTCATGATCCTTACACATTTTGATACGTTTGATGCCCTTTTACACATATCAAATCGTCTTATAAATGTATTGTTTCAAGCTTCATTAGTTTTTTTATAAGGGAATCCAATAAAGTTGAATGAGAGTTGAAAGTTAAACTTGTGTCACGTTGTGTTCTCCTATTGTCATGTGAGTTAGATTATCGTTATTGATACGCATTTCGTTTATCTTTGCCACATTAAGATAAAAGCGGACCGCAGGCCATATAAAGAGGCTCATCAAGTATTGCTAAAGCTTGCCTAATGATTAGCCCTAAGGTTACGAAGGGAATGAGCACCTCAAATCTTCTTTCTAATGTGTCCCGATAGTCAATATTCCAAAGGAGATTCAAATATTTATATTTACGTACAAAAAATTAAATAAAACTAAATTGTCTTACTTTAATTTTTAGTGTTCAATTTTATTTAAGTACAGAAATTTTAGTTCAAATAGACATTATTTTAATTATTTTTGATTAAATTTATATTATAAAAATTTGTCACTGCATGAGCTTTCTCGCATGAACTGAATTTTTTTAGTTTAATTGAATTAGCTCATGTGTAGTATTATATATACCGTAGTTAAGAATTTGTTCAGATAAATTTTTATATATCAGAAATAGGACATGTACATTTTGTAATTTGCTTTTAAAGTTTCGTTCTTAAAAACAGCTTAGTTTACGTTACGTTACGTTAGTTTACGTTATTTTCAGTTTTACTTTATATAAATTAGTGCATTTCAAAAAATGTAAGTTTGTATAATTTTTTAAATTTCATTATACCGACCTCAGTTAAATCTGATGACATTCAAGTACTGAAAAAACTTCAATTGTTTTCAGTCTAGCACATCCTAATTGGAGTAAAATTAATGTACAGTACGATGCAATTATTATTTTCATTTATTGAAATTATTAATTGTTTTTAAATTGTATGTACGAGTATATCTGTATAATTTTCAAAAAATCAACACGGGCTATGCAATATTGTTTAGTAATATGTATAGGATATTACCCTGAATTGAGTAGATATGCACTCAGAATTTCAGACGAGTCTATTCTCTGTGCAGATTTTCGAAATGAAGAGTAATATTCGATATATTCAAAGTTAATTTTCTTTTGCAGTAGATTATACGTATAATTCCCGGCGGAGATTTTTGATATAATCTTTAAATTTCAAATGTCTACTAAAAGAAATTATTTATAAAAGAAATTTATTGCAGTAGATTATTCACTCATATTTATACAGAGACCTCCAGTATACAGTTTAATATATGTAAAATAACATATATTTTTAATAGTATAGCGCAAAAATTATAAGAGTATAAGAAACATTTATATACAGGAATAATAGATATTTTAATTTTCTAAATTAAAATTATACAAAAAAGTATGTAACTAATGTAGGTATTCATTTATTAATAGTATTATTATAATAAATAATTCATAAATTTCAGTGATTATTATGCAAACATTAATAAGTAAATAATGATTAATACTTATTATATACTATCTTTGATATTATGTGAAAAACGTTTAAACAGTTATTGTGTGATCTGATACATTTGAATACAGCGGAAGAATTGTTGTGCCTTTTAACAAAAACAATTAACAGAATTACCAATTCAGATGTATTAATTTTAGCTTTAATAGGCCCCCCAGTATAAAGATTAGACCAATAAACCAAACATTTAATTGTGTAATGTATCTAGTAAATTCACTCAAAGAAAAATTTTATATAAATTGTAACTTTATATATATATGTATATATGTATATATACATATAATACTCATACGAATATGTCCTATTGAAAACTTAACCAATGTGATTATATATATTTTGATATGTATAATGTATGTATATGTAAGATATACATATATGATATTGTAAATCAGAGGATAGATAAATATACACCCGAGGACTACGAGATTAAATCGATGTAAATCTCGTAGTCCTCGTATACACTATATAAATTAAATAAGAAAAATCCATGTTCAATATGACAGTGTTAAACGTAATAAAAGAGAACAATATAGGAAAAGTTAGTTAGAGAACTAAAATATTGAATAACATATTAGATAGTACAATCAGAGAACATAGCGTAAAAGTAAAAATATTCATATTACCATTATCAAAATTACCAAAATTCGTGACAATTTCCGTAGAGAAAGTATAGGTGCCTCTCCCTTTTTCCTTAAATTTTTGGAGTCGTTTTTGGTAACAGATGCATCATCAGGGCCAATAAAATTATGTGTATTATCTGTGATTGTCTTGAACAGCATAGAATAGCGCATGAAATAGTATAAGTATTTCTTGAGTACAGGTGATATTTCCACATAAAAGCTCGAGGTAGATATACATTTTCAAACCATGAAATTGTTGTAGTTATTATATTCCTATATATGTAAGTAACACGAGGTAGTAAAACTCGAGGTAGTTTATTATTTATATTATAATCAAGCAATCATTTTTTAATTAAATATTTTTGCAATATTTAGTTATACGCCCAAATAAATAGAAATAATATGCCATGATTTAGATCATTGACCTACTCTACTCCCCCTTAATTTTTCATACCAGAATTTCAACGATTTACAAAAATGACCCCTGACAGACTCTTCAAAATTCCGCAAAAATCACATGCCTGTATAATATGGTTTATAACAGTTTCGTGACTTTTTCACTTGAAAATGAAATAATAATTTGTTTTCAGATATTGAAAGTCATTTACAGAAGAAATCCGAGACTAGTCAAATTTTGATATTTTAAAAATGTAAATAATTTCTGCGCGAGTATTATTTATAGAATAATATTAATACTACGTATTATATATTACATTAAAATCTATTATATGTGGTTGTACATCATTATATTTACTGTATTATTGTTATTCTATCTCAAAATACTTTTCTATTTTATGAGTATATTTGTTGATAAGGAAATAATTTGAATTTTGAAATGAATTTTATTAATTACCAAATTTGTTTCCCTTTGAAACAAAAAAAGTAATGTATTAAATTATTGTTATGCTTATATTTTGTAATTGCAGTGTGAGCTGGCTATGATAGTTTTACACATCAATCATATATACCATCTTTACTGCAGGAATAAAAATAATTTCTAAATGTATAACTATAGTATTTTGATAGCATTATGGGGATTTGATTTTGAAACATTTTTGATTTAACCAAAACTAATCCTGTTTTAACCGATTAATTAGTTAGATTAATTATTTATATAATGTTATAGAATGTCAGTTCAGTGCAACGACGCAAATGTCATATAATATCAAAGAATATTCTAACTTAAACTCAGTACCAAATGATGTTGAATAACAACATAATGTACGTACGCTATTTAAAATGTTTATAAACTCAAAAATGTGACGCGCGGTGTGTACTACTCCATTCTTACCAATCTAATAATGAACGATTGAAGTTGTTGCAAAACATTTTAGAATTAATAAAGAAAATTACTTAATTTTTACGCTTGTACATAACTTTAATATATTATTTACGTTGAACTTGACTTATATAATATATTCCCCTTTATAATTTTACTTCTATTATTATAAACTAACACAGATGCTCATCATTTGAGCATTAAACTATTAAAATTATATGTTTTAAAATAATTCTAATAGTCATACGTGAATACATTTTCTCTAAAAAATAACAAATTAGAATAGAAATATATAATCTATTTCTTGTCTGAAAGTAGCAATGTCAATACAGTAATTTACAAGTTGCAATGAAAGAATTTGAAACAAATTCTACCTTGGTCTATAAATGTATTTTTATTTAAATTTATAACTGGCATATAATCTGTTACTATATGCACTACTGAACAATCTGTTTCAATAAATAGATATAGTTACATTACAGATCAAATACACTTCTAGAACATATAAGAAAAGAGTGTACATAAATATGAAAATAAGAAATGGTACAACACTAGTACTTAATTCATTTTAATTTGTTATATAAAAATATCCATATAACAATTCTGAGTGAAACACATAAATCTAGGAAAAGTATTATAAAGAGTACAGCAGCATTATATTGAAATCAACACAAAGATTTCTCAGCAATTATGTCCAACCTAATATAAATAGATTCTATTTTAATAATATATTTTGAAAATAAATATAATAATGTAGCTTAGGCGATTAGGACTCAAGAAAATCACAGATAATATAATAGAGACACACATACATACTACAAGACTTGTATAAAAGTTAATTCATAATGGTTAAAACAGTGATTAGGGATGATTGAAACCTATAAATTAAACTGTGTTACGGAACACCCTGAAAAACATATACATATAGTAAAAGGCATTATGCAAACATAATCATACGTCAACCCATATTCTACGCATTTTGCAGAAGTGGAATTTCAGAAAACCTAATTAAGACATGATCAAGTGCAATTGATAAAATAGATTTCAAATTCACTTAATATCACTGAAAATAAAGAAAATAACAGATGTATTTCAGAATAATCACTTATTGCAATCTAGAAAAAATAACTCAAGAAATAATCATTTATAATTCCGAAAAAATAATATGTATTATTATACAAAAATTTGAAATTTATGAAAATGACATTTAAGGTATTTCTTCCATTAATAATTTAAAATATTGATACTACAACAAAATATTTTTCTTAATTATTACTGAATATTTCTCAATTTAAAATGTCGTTTTCTATAGATTACAAAAATATATTAATCTGAATAACACTTTTAGTTTTCTAAGTATCAATTGACATCTTCTGAATATTCTATTCAATTTTTAATTGCATACAATTTATTTTATGAACTACAGATTAGGTTTTCTAAAAAAAAACTGATTTTTCAATTTATAATTAAAGTTTTCTGAAATTTAATTTCGCGATACTTCTCGAAATCAGTCTTGTAAAAGATGTGCAGGCATATAGTTGTAGCCGCACAGTAGTAGCCTCAACCCGGCCTGACTACTGTCGCGCCGCCGCTGCAGCAGAAGCGCTGCCGAACTGCTGGTTGATCCAAGCCCGGCGCACCGGATGCGCTTTCGGGTCCACCCAGTCGGAGTCCATGACACGGCGCATCCTCTCCTGATAGGCCAGCTCGGCTTCGGCCATCTTGGCGTTCTCGCGGTCGTCCTCCGCCCGGTCTTGCTGGCGCAGATGTGCGTTGAACTTGATCTGCTCTTGCAGGTCGGACTGGTGGTCCAACAGTTTCCGGTGCCGCGCGACTGCCTCCTCCTGGTCCAGGACCTTGTTATGCTCGATCTGGGCTCGGATTTCGAGGCACTCCTGGGCCGCGACTTGGCGACGACGCTCGTTTTCGAGCACTGTGTGTTCGTATGGAGGTGAAAGGAAAGGTGAGGTCCGGGTGGTGAGGTCAGGTGTGGAGAGTTGAGTTAAGAGAACGGTACTTTTAGAGGACATCTTTTTGTTATAAAACGATATGCAATGCAAAATAATTAAAGTAAACTACTTCATGATAAATAGAAATTATACTTATTAAATACTTTTTAACAATAACTATGAAGGAAATAATTAAAATTAATTTGATTAATTACAAAATTAGTATCCTACCTTTGAAATGAAAGAAGTAATGTGTTATATTATTACATATGACAAAATATTAATTGACATTGGAGTATGAGCTATAATATTTTTACACATTAATTATGTTATCTTTTACTGGAATAAAAATAAGTTATACATGCATAAAAATTTTGATTATATCATTTGACGTTTTTGACTTAACCAAAAAAAAGGAAGTTTATTCGGTTAATTAAATAATAAATATTTTAATCTCAGTGAAACACCCAAATGCGATATAATAGCACACCATATAAATATAATATAATGTTATGGTATAATGTTTCTTACGTATATTTATACAGAAATGATACAAAATCAGTCAAATGAGCAATTAGCTTCCAATTATTCTTCTAGTCATTAAAAACGACACAAATACAGATATAATACAGTTCATAGGGTGTTGATAATAAATAAAAAAGGTAAACCAATTAGGAAATACATAACCATATAAGTAAAAAAAAGTATAAAAGGTTTTCCTAATTTATTTATAACCGTTAAATAATTGTTATCACTTTACGTCGAGAGTTATAGATAGTGAAACCATGTTACAAACTCAATAAACTATATTCAACATATTAATAACTGTATTCATTTTGTTATATTATTTAGTTATGTTACTATTTTATTAATTCATTTTATTTCTAAAAATTAAAAACAATGGTAAAATTATGAGAATTTTGAATTTATAACAAAATATATGTTGTTTAGTATGTATGTTTGTATTTATTTAAATATGTATGTTTTAAAATACTAAATTAAAAAAGTATTACTTTAATATTTTTTATTGAGGGAGAGAACACACATCTGTACAGCAAATTGTTATAATAAAAATATATTACTTCAAAGAGACTACAATATTTATCACAATTATAATATCAGACTATGTAAATAATTTTAATTGTAACAGTTTGAACTGACGTCTAAATATATCATTATTATTTTCTGTATTTTTCAGCAATTATAAATCGGTGAAGCACTGACTTTACGTGACTGTAAAGGGTTGTTTCATATCAACGTGCTAAACGAGCGTTGTAGGTTTAAAGAAATAAAAGCGAAACATTGATTGATGATGGTCTCAAAAACCGTGTATTGTATTTAATTACATATGCCGACAAAATTTTACTTTCTAAATCATCAGTGATTATTTATGTTTGTTACTTTTTTATACAGTTTTAAGTACTGATAATTGATAATAATAATAATAATAATAATTTAATTTAACCACAAAATCAGTACAGAGTACTATCAGAGTGCGAGTAGAAGAAAGTTACAAAACGTTTCACAGTTACATTAGGAAGGAAAGAAGTAAGTTTTTAA
>JAUZND010067938.1:0-17375 GCA_034780555.1 Coelogynopora nodosa | reverse complement strand
GGTTGTCATTTGCTTTGTAGCCTTGAATCCACTTCGACGGTTCCAGAGTTTGGATGGCAAGCAGTACATCCTTGTCTGTCTCCAACCTGTGTTCCACTGCTGTCATTAAAGCACCGACAATCTGCTTCTTCACCGCATCATAATCGACCTGATCACCTGACAGTGTGATTCCTTTGAATTGTCCAGAATTGCCCATTTTAGCTTTAAAGCTACAAAGATTTGGACCTGAGATGGTAAGATATTTGCTGAGAATCTTTTGTGTTCTCTGGAGACAGTGCATGGTTGCACCTATGTTGGAATCCTCGGCCTGAGTCTGTAGACTGAATATAGTCAACGTCCCCAGGATGTCCAGTAGCACATGTAAGTAGGCCACAAACTTATACTTCGTCAGTTTCGTGAGAAGCCCAGTTGATTTGGCCTTCATATTTCTGGCTGGTCCTTCAGAAATCAATGTCAAATGATTTACGATTACATCGTAGCTACCAAGCAAATTTTTAATAGCACGAAGAGTGTGACCGACCCAACGAGTACCACCAACGCGAGTGGGTAGAAGCAATTTACAGTTCTTGTCACTGGCAATCTGCTGAAGTTCAGCTCTCATTGCTGGACTGTTGTGATACAACAGGTACAGAGCTAGCAATGTTTCATCAACTTTCACTTGGAAAGACACAGAAGAGACTGAATCTTTGATGGATAATTCAAGACGGTGTGCCATGCAGTGGATGGACAGAAGTTGTGGTTGATCTTTAGAGAGCAGAGCACGGACGCCATTCTTGTGACCTTGGAGTACCGAAACTCCATCACTTGTGAAACCACACAAGTTTTGTGCCCAGTCGTCACCGAGTTCTGCATCATCTTTAAGAGTGCTTACAATCAGGTCGTAGATAGCTTCAGAATTTGGGCGGCTGGAAATACTTTTGATTGCGAGCATTTCAGTGACAGGCTTCAATGATGGTGGACAAAATCGAATGTATACAATCAATTCTTCTACAATGCCCGAGTCCGTTGCTTCATCCACCATCACAGTGTACATCTGGCCTTTGAGCGACTTAACCAGTTGCTTTCGTCGAACCTCAGCAATAGCTTTAATGAAGACAGGTGCCGCCTTATCATTTGTATAAGACATAGAAGTTGCTGGAACAATTTCTTTTGCCTGATCCAATTGATGTAACGCAACGAAGTCTGTATACGGTCGACCAAGTTTGGCAATGTAGTGGGCGTTTCGAAGGAGTCGGCGCAAATTATCTTTGTTGGCTTCATTGAGTGAAAGAAGAGCTAGCCCAGCAGGAGTTTCTTGTTCATCTTTATGCTTATTTTCGTGTGTTTTTGCAGCAAATGTATGGTCTTTGGAGGCATTATGAGTGGTAATGTTCTCTAATCGAAAAGAACAACAGCCTGTTGTAAAGGTGTTAACTTTATTGGCAGCTAAACAATATGTACAAAACATTTTTTCTTCTTTGAAGTCTATCCATGGGTACTTAATTTTCCAACTTGGTTGAAATGTACGTTTTCTTGCTTGATGATCATACTTGGAATCCTTTTCTTTTTTCGTCGAAGATTTTGCTTTATTGGAAGAACTTGTTGGTGTAACGTTAAAATATTTTGCAAAAGCTGCTTTAGACGACTCACTCGCCATGATTGAAGAATGAAATAAACTAAACTCATGGAGTGACTCAGACAGTATACTAATTAATTTTGACTTCTTATCGACGGATTAGAATTACTGCAGCAGCAGACCAATCATGTGCTCTCTATCAAATCACTCCTATCGATTCATTCCTGCATCATACTAACCAAGAGAGACAAACCTATGCAATCTGTTAACTTAGCCTGCCGGTGTATTATACTACCGTCTATTTAATATAGACAGGTTGTGCGTCTGTTAGAAGCTAGCTAAGTAGAAATTGATTGTCTCCAAGAGAGACAAACCTTATGCAATCTGTTAACTTAGCCTGCCGGTGTATTATACTACCGTCTATTTAATATAGACTACAGGTTGTGCGTCTGTTAGAAGCTAGCTAAGTAGAAATTGATTGTATCATTCTTTACTGACTCACTTTTTTACACTCTCTCAAAAATTAGGTTGTTTGTCTATTCTATTTAAATATATATAGGCCTAAAAGGCACACATAGTAAAAAAATGTACCTGTCCGCACGGACAAGCAATCACAATTTTTACTTGTCCGTTGGAAAAATTACCTGTCCACGGACAGGCGGACAGCCCTTATTTCGAGAACTGATTATATGTCTGCCTAAAATATTTAGCTCATAAAAACAACATAGTATTTTATTCATTAGTTATAACTTATAATAATAATACTATTTATTATTAATATAGACCCTATATTATTAATACAAATATAATATAACAGTATTTTCATATTTATTTTAGCTATTATGTATATTTATAACCTAGGCCGACACATAGCCTAGAATTTATTTTTCTGACTAGGCAGACATATAACATCTTTGCTAGATAAATGTAAAAAGAATTCTCATTGGTCAAGTTCAGCTGTCTGTTTTTCTCTTACTTACAACAGTAATGTAATTCAATGGAATTCTAGCTCGTTTTTTATTGGCTGATGTTATTTATGTTTTTGGATATGAGTGTTGGTAAATGTCAACATTTACAATAATTTTTATTACCTTAATGATTTTTGAATATGACTGTTTTATTTATGTATATATTATTTTGGTATTTTATTTAAAACATACCTATGTTATTAATAATACCTAGCTATAGTATATTACCAGTTATCAAACTCATCTGAAAGTTTATCTATTTCATCAATTTCAATAAATTTTATGAATTATAAAGATATAAATGGTTTTGTAAACAGTGCTGTACATAGCCTTTGTTCCTGATTGGACACATTCAATATAGATGAATCAGAATGATCCTCTTTCCTATTGAATATGATTGGTATTGAATTTGGGATTTTGCTATGGTCAATAATTAAGAAATTGATTTTATCAATACTGTACAGTTATGTAGGGGTCATACATTCATATTTTTTCATGCATATCCAGAAAAAGCTGAAAACAGTATATATAATATTGTTTATAAAGGTTAGTAAAAACCTATATTTAACATTATATTATAAAGACAAAATGTTATATGTTTTTTAACAGTTTTGGAAAATAATAGAATAAGTAGCTATTAAAAGTATTTGATATTTATAGGTTGTTTTTCAAAGATATATAGATCTAAAACTTTATGAATATTTAATTTAATTTTAAACTACATATATATTAAAAACCATCTAATTCTAAATACTCAATATAAAATACTACCTACATTCGAAAGCTATATCTAAAAACTTCAAAACTGTTGAATAATACTATAATGTTTTGACAATATAAAATAATATATGCTAAAACTAAATAGTTAGTTTCTAACACAATTATATATTAGTATATTACAGTTTTACACAAAATAAAAACTTGAACATAATTATATCATTTTGGATTAGTAACAACTGAACTATATCTTATACAATGGAGGGACAATATCTATAGAAAAGACTCCAAATATGAATTTACTTACTTACTATTTACATGTGCTCTATGTATTGTTGTCACAAAACAATATTTTGCATGGTGCTTTGTTGTTTTTAATTATGTGCTAATATTATTTTATTATGTAGCATTGTGCTTGAAAAGAGTGCTCTAATATGAGAAACCTACAGTCTTCATATTGTACTTCATGGTACTTCCCATTTGAAGTGCCATTTCAGCCTTTTATTTACAAAATACAGAACATACAGAAAATCATCTTCAGTTTTGAGGGGCCTACATCCAATCGATTTTTCCAGACAATACAAACATGGCATTTCATGTTCAGGGCAACCCACTTCTCAGTACCCATTTCACCTGACTGACAAAAAATGATGACAGCTTCGGGAGATGTTGGAAACATTTTTACTGATTAGGTCAATAACGAATAGCACAACATTTTTGCTCTGCCTTTCTGAGAAATACAAACTTGTGTATGGAGAATTCTTTCAGGCTTATCACAACTGGTCATTGATCAACCCTTCAAATACTGTACCACAGTCACTCCAAATAATTGACACAAATATACTTAGATATAATAGAACTGTGGTAGTTATAGAAATAATAGTATGCTATAGTCAGCTACATTTATTTCAAAATATAAAGTATTATAATAAAGTAATATATTGAATTTTATTTATTATCTATTGCCATCACCATCCATCCAAATAAGGACACATTTGCTCTAATTAAACTTATTTTCTATATATTGCAACCTCATTTGTTACATTGAATGGTGTCCACTATGTGACTGAACTGTATAGATCAGGGCATTAGCATAACATTGATACAACCAATCTACACAAAACAATACTTAGTGATACAAATAAATCTGTTTTTCTTCCATTACTATTATCTAATTTTCTGGTTTTCACTTTTTCATAAATGTGATTATTTTGTGACAACATTAATTTGACAACAAAACAAAGATAACTTGCCTACACTATGTTATTATTTAATTAACCTATTTCTTTATTGTTTTTTATTGATATAATAAGTTTGGAGATAATCTACTCTTTTCAATAATAAACTCTAATTTACTCATAACAGTACTTATTTTAGAAATGAGCACAATGCAATTTAGTAAATTTGAAATTATATGGTAGAATGGGTGATCTCAGAAGTTGGTCATATTACCAAAGTAAATTTGCATTTATTATAGAAGAGCGTGGGCTACCTCTGTTATGCATACATTCAAATTTATAAGTGGGTAAGTTCTGAGATAGCCCACCATTTTCTACAATGAATTCAAGTTTATTACTGTATTGTGCTGAATTCCTGAGCATGTTCATAGTCCAGATGTTGACAGAAAGTCTTGGACACAGTGTGACCATTGACTTCAATGGTTTCACTATCCCTGAGTGGGTTTAAAAAGAAACTGTTTTCTAGCTTGTTTTGCTTAATAGAGTCTGGTCTAATTCCCAGCATAACCAGTGATTTATTATATTATTATTTATATAATTTTACATGCATAATACAAAATAGCTTATAAGAAGAAAATAGTACAATATCATACATATAGAATATTATAAATGAAAAAGTTACAATAAATGATTCTTTCAAATATACTACTGCAGCTCTGGACAGCACTGTTTCATAATATGACTTTTTCTTTTCTAAAAGTAGCTTATAATATATACCATTAATATGAATAGGAATCTGAATCCAATATTAATGTCATTAATATAATAATATTCTAATATAAATGTTAATAATACAATACACAAAAGTAACAATACATTGTTCAAGTGTTCCAGCTATAGACATTATTGTTTTTTTACATATTAAAAAATATTTAATTTATTTTAATCTATATATAATCAATCATATATAAAAACTTTATATATTTTAGCAGCTACACACCTCCTTTTAAGTAAAAATGTGTTTGCAAATTATTTATTCATAACCTTATATATAGTATACATAAATTCAATTTTTATGTTTTTTAAATAGATTTTATACTAATATTAAGGGTTAAATCCTAACTATGGTTATAGATAAAACCTGATGCTAATGGCAAGTACCAGGATGCAATATATCTAGCTGATGCTGATTCTGAATAACTTTAGGCTAATGCTGATACCAAGTATAATTATGATTAAACCTGACACTATGAATTTTGTTTTTATCCAATGATTTACAAATGTTATCATTGAAATAAGAAATTAATCCTTGGTACTTCACATAACTGTATGATTTTATCTGTTACACTTAATTATCTATTAAAATAACTTGTTTATATATCTGTAATTTCATGAATAAATAATGTTATTACATATTTCTAGTAATAATAAATGGTAACTGTTTTAATAATAATATATGAGTTGGTAGTATTTTTTTATTTTTTATTTATTAATTTTTATATAAAAAAAGTGTGGGTTTAATGTTATAATGGCTAATATTACATAAAATTGCACTTAAAACTAATTATGTTACATTTTTATTAGATATTGAAATGGCCCTGGCAAAAATTTAAATCGTTTCAATATGTAACTTTTGTGATAGAAAGTTAGTATTGACATCTGGATAATGAATATTAATTCCATCAATTTTTTCAAATTCTCTAATCAATGATTAAACAATGAGAATGGATACATAATGAAAATCTGGGCCTAATTAAATATTTATGTTTGGTTCATTGGCCACAAATTTCTTTTTAAAATATATTGTCACTTTCCAGTTCTAGTAAAAATTCATTAAGGGAGGTTCCTTTCTAATTTTACTTTAGATTTTATAATATATTAGACAGTAGTGTAAGCGTATATTGGATCCATACTATTATTTCTACAAAAGTTGTTATATGTGTTCAAATTTTAATAAATTAGGTGTAAATAAATCCTATCAGGAAGGAAGGAGCACATAAAATTATTTCATTTTTTTAAAATGTTACAGTATAGTATATCTAAGTTATTATAGTAATCTTACTAATTAATATTTTACTATTGCATCTATGTAACATTTCAAAGTGCTTGAAAATACATTTTCACTTTTTGTCATTTTGGCTTATTGTGGCGTTAAACTGGATTAAAAGATTGTAATCCTTTTATCTCTAATAGAAAAGTCTTAAACAACGCGTTTCTCTGGTTTACGCCATCCCACTAGGGGCTCTCCCTAAGAAAAGCGTACCCCCACTGTTGCCCCTGACAACACAACACAACCCAGGAATGGCCTCCGCTGGCAGCACAGACCCCTACTTCATTGTGCGCGACGAGGTGATCAAGTCCCTGACAACCGCCCAGCAACAGCACTCCGTGTGGCGCCGTCTGGTGGCACCGGCTGCTGGGGGAGACTCGTCCAGGCTGAACAACGTCACCGCAGAGCTGCGCACGAGCCTGCGCTCGATCGAGTGGGATCTGGAGGACCTGCAGGTTCTGACTCTTCTTGATAATACTACTGATAATGTTAATTGAAGTCAATGTGTTATTCTGTAGCGTTTTAATTTTATGATACCTTCTTTGAAAGTGAAACATTAAAGCAGTTATGCCTGGAGAAATCACTTCATTGAAAAGCTTTGCGAAATCTTTGTTCGAACTCAAGGGTAATGACAAAATGCAAATTAACAATTTAACTTATTTTGCTAGAGATAATAAAGATAATAGAGAATTAGCTCAAGAAATTGTCAAACTGACAACTCGGCATGTTATGGAGGTAAGTTTTTCACAAGATATAAATTACATTTCTATAATTCTTTTCAGAATTTATTAAAGTGCTTGTATCCTAATTTCAATATTATAATTTCTACAAGTTATTGAGTGTAGGGTTTGAAGGTTGTATTTAAGAATAGGACAATGTAGGTCTGGTTTATGAGTTCGAAATGACTATTATGTCTATTTACCTGAACACTTTATAGAGTTGCAATGTCTCTTAAGTAAAACCATTTTTAATTAAACTTTTTGGTGTGGCTATATAGTTATTCAGTTATTTTAACATAATAAAATAGTAAATCCTAATAAATTATACAATCACATGCATATAACAGGGTTGTCACCAAGTCAGGACTCAGAATTCTGGGAATTGATATGGGAATTTCATTTTATTATTTTTTAAAGACAGGGTGACCACACTCCTTAAAACTCCTTGAAAACTCCTTATTGGAGTTGTACCTCCTGAAAACTCCTTAAAAAATAAAAACCTCCTTAAATTAAAAAATTCAGCTGCCTAAAAAAATTATTATCATGCATATTTAATTTCCTTATTGAAAAAAAATATTATGTCATTTTTGCTGAAAAATATTCAATACTGGATTTGCAGTTTCATAAAAGTTTATGTAAGTTGTCTATCTCAATATGTTATGTGTTGGACAAAAAGATTGTTGAATTGAAGATGTTGATTTATTGATGTTTTACATATAATATGTGTTGTATTACTATTCAGATATTCAGACTATTCAGATTCAGTGTGTACATGTCATAAATTTTGAATAAATCTGTTTTTTCTTGAAATTCAGATTTTTAGGTATAAAAACCTCCTTGAATTTGATAGTCTAAAATGCGTGGTCACCCTGAAAGAGAGTATTAGGAAATCCTATTATTTGGTAATAATTTTGAGAAATTTTAATATATGTAATATTATTTGATATCTTAAAACAATTATCTGGTTTTGTATTATAATCATATTACTTTAACATAATTTATATTAATACTTTATGTGATAATAATGTGCTTAGATCAATCTTCGTGCCATGTAAATAATTTTATGGATATAAATATTTTCCATGGCTATATCCCTCACAATTCCAGGAAAATAACCCACTGCAGTGCTGCTACAGCAGTTTACTGTCAAATTTTAACCATTATTTATAAATTATAGGTTAAAAATGACTAGTAAACAATAGTCCTCCAGTATAGAAATACAGTGACCATTTTTTTTAAATGAAGTAAAATAAGCATTTTAATACATTACAAATTAACAATTATGTTCTATAAAATATGCAGAAAAAGACATTATTATTATACATTTTACATCATAAGTCTGAATGAGTTTTATCTTAATTATATTTATGGATATTTGCCACATAAGATTTTATTTTATACATTTTATAATTTATGTAATCAAAGAATAACATTTATAATTATTCCTGACCTATAAGTATATATGTTTTGACCTGATACTGTTACAACCTATAATTTTTTGTAAAAGTCCTGTGGTTTGCAATTTTTTTCTGTTTACCTGCAATTTTTTCCAAATGTTATGATATCCTAATTTGTTTTTATTTACATCATTTTTTAAAGTGAGGTGCATGTGTAATCCAGTAAGTGGGGTTACAGGAAAGTATGCCTACTTTTTTACTATGCTATAATTCATAAAATATATATGCTAATTCTGTGTCTATTATTGCTATTTTATTGGATTAATTTTGATACAGATGTAAGTGCTTGGTACTCTTACCACTTCCCATTTCTTTGCTAATAACTAGATTTATACAGGGTGCGTGCGGCCTCTTGGAATTTCAGGACTCTTGGAAAACTCTGGAATTTACTTTAAAACCTTTTGGAAACTCCTGGAATTTAACCACTTTTTGAAATTTAAATTCCCAGGGATGAGAATCTTCCATGGATTTGCAGATTTCAGAGTGATAATGATCATTTTTGTAATTTGTTTAAATCAGGTTTAAAAATATGGGGTAGGGGGGGTGTTTGTTGTATATATATAATTGTTGGTGTTACCACATTCTTTTTTATTTAGATAACTAATATATGTGAAAAAAATTTATAATTGATTGCTGAAAATCACCCATTATTTTTAAATTTACAGTTATATTTTGTAATCTCTCCCTACACATGATCCTTGTACCTAATTACCTTAAATAACATAAACTGCATTTTCAAAAACAACTAATTTTGTAGATCTTCAGATCAATATTTAAGGATTTTATATGCCCTTAGATGCATTCTAGGTCTTAAAACCTCAAAAAATCTCATAGCTCAAGCATAGCCATACCTTTAGTTGATAATGGAGTCTTCAGTATTTTTTTCCTGCGGATTTAACTAAACCTCAATCTCATCTCTGAATTCGCAGTCATATTTTTTTCTTTTGAATGGTACATAATATTTTTCTGTGCATACTGTATATCTCGGTGTATAAGCCACACCGGTGTATAAGCCGCACCCCCCACTTTTGACTCTCAAAATGTGCATTTTTGTATATTGGGTGTATAAGCCGCACCCCCCACTTTTGACTTTCAAAGTGTGAATTTTTTTTATATCGGGTGCATACCTAAGTTGTGTACAAATTTCTCTTTTCATGCAATTTTGACCTACCTATGGTACCTCGTATCTATTTGTATTTATTCATATATCCACTATATTATCATTTTAATCACTTAATTAAGGTACATACAATAATTAATATTTATCAGGCAATCTTGTTTTTTTCTTACGCTTATTAGTTTTAATATTGAATCAATCGCAATGGGGTATATTTTGACCTTTTTAATTTTTTGGAGATTTTGAAAAAATGGTATACTGGGTGTATAAGCCGCACCCCCCACTTTTGAGTCGAAAAAGTGGTATTTAAAGTGCGGCTTACACACCGAGATATACGGTAGTTATAGCTGATCAAATTGATTAATAAGAAAAAACTTTCGTACTGATATAAACTATTATGTATATTAATAACAACAACACTATTATAGTATTAATGACCGACTGAACTGAACATTTGGTTGTGTGGAGCGCGCTTCTCGATTGAAAACTGATTGTTGTCCAACATCTAGGCTACATATGAAATAGAAATTGGTGAATGAAGCAAAACATCTATGCGACCATATTATAGTAAACAATACAATTAAAATATTTGGCAAAGTTTATATCGGAAAACAGACTAATACGCCAAATATATCTATTAATCAATATCAAGTTTATATATGACTATCAAATGTATAAAACGATGGTAATGATTGTATGTATTTTATAATTTTCCATTATTGGAAGAAGTTTCTAAAAGGTTTGTCATTGCTAGATCTTGAACTATTTTCATATCGATTAATTATTCATATTATTATTTATGTCTATTCTGCGGGATCTCTTCACTAAGTTTTTCTGATTGTCTTTCACATAAATAAGATGTCCATTATTTGGAGAACTTTCGAAAAGGTTTGAAATATTTTCATATCGATTCATTATTCATATTATTATTTATATCGATTCCGCGTGATCTCTTCGCAATTTTTTATCAATGTCTTTCACATAAATAAATTGACTCATTGATTTAAGTTGTTGTCATTCTCCTAAATTCTTTTATTACGTTCTATAAGCTAATTGTTAGTGGAACTCCTCTAAATGTAACATTTAAATAAAAAAAACAAATAAATTTAAACACATTAAACAAGTAAGAAAACATGTACTTTTGATTCTGCCTATTCCTTCAAAAAGGTCGATAAACGCATTTTAAAAACAAATAGAGTAGGTGCAAGTAAATTCATTTGCAATTCATTTTATCTACCTCGATTTCATGCCAAAATGTTTTAAGTATTCTGAAATTAATAGGTGTGCTGAAGAAATTTTGTGAGTTATTATATAAAGAGGAAAGAAGTGATATAGTTTTGTTATTTTTGTAAATAATTCCACATCCGTTTAGTTATTTATTCTATTTGCATGAGGGATTGGGAACTTCAATTCCATTTGGCTTTACGTGGACTTATATGATCATGATACAATTTTAATGTATTTTAATTATACTACTTTCAAATAAACTAATAATATAATACTAATGTCTTTGTATAATACACAATATTTAGCTAAGTTATTTAATAATAATAGCATATTTTGAAATATACTATTTTAATATATAAGACTAATTTAATTTTTCAAGTATGTTATGGAAACCATAAAAATAAGCTGAACATTTTTAATCATGAAAAAATAATTGAATGATTTGTATTGATGTGAATTTGCATGTGTCAATTTTCAGAAGTTAATTTGTATAATTGCAGTTAAAAGTTGACTGTTTAATAAGTTTCTTTAGTCTAGTGTTATATCATGTTTTTTTTTACAGTAAAACAAAGTAAATCAAATGTTTTACAACTTAACGTTTCAAACGTTATTACGAATATAATTGTAAAACATTTATAAATTACAACTTATTAATATATTTATTTTTAAAAAACAAAAACTAGATATTTTTTACTTAGAAAAAATTTTTAAGGTATTCAATAAAAACGTTTTTTTTAATAATTATGGTAGATAATCAAAGTTAAGATGGTCAAAATGGTATGATCTTAAGATTTGACATTTAAACATTCAAAATTTCAATATTGATAAAAATAGTAATTCACCGGCGCGCAAATAATAATAATCTGAATATATAAAGGACATTAACTAAAAGTATCGGAAACGGTAATTAAAATATATGGAAAACCCATTAGACAATATTTTCTGGATCAATAAACATTTTGTTGGAGTATGTCATATGTTTAACAATGAATATGTATTAATACTTTTATTGCATACTGGGCACCTACGTTTTCAAATAATTAAAATACAAGTTCACTAAAAAATCAAACATGTTTTATGAAAAATATAGCATTTATAAAATATAAAACATATCTAAAAGCGATGGGACAAATATAGAGAGGGTAATTTTAAATACATTTTACACTTAATCATAGTTATATTTTTCTTTAATATGAAAACGTTATCTTATTATTCATCTTTTACATATTAATAATTTATTATTTATTATTTAATATCCATAATAACATAACAAACTAATGTGAATAATTTGACTTTCGATCTTATTTGATCACTTCAAAGGTATGTATAGGATATTGGATAGTTACAGTATTTACATAATAATATTGAAATGGAACTATTCTTAGAAATAATATGTGATTCATTAACTTCTGCAACCTGTGACATTTCTTCAAGCATAAATCTTATATTTTATAAATCAACTTTAAATAATATACAGCATATAGGAGAGATTTTTGCTTCAGTTTTTGTATAGTTTACGTATTTCACGACGATATATTTATATACTTATTCTTAATCCAACATACCTCATATAGGTTTAATTTATTTTAACATATATACGATATTTATGGTTTACATTACTTTATTTTACTTTATTTTACTTTACTTAACGTCCATTTCGGACGCCCTCTTGGATTTAATTTTTTTAAATAAAAATGTTCAGAAATAATACCACCTTATTTTTTCAAAGCTCTCAAAATTTTAAAGCTTCGTAAGCTTTACAAGTTTTAAAATTTCTTACAAAATCAAGTGAGTTTTTGCTTTTAACAAAAAATAGACACGAAACCTAAAAATCGTACAAATATACCTACACTATTTATTACCTTTTTTATACGATAATAACGCGCATATGTTTGTCACTTTAACGTTTAATAAGTTAACAGCCATTGCACCACGGTATACTTAGTTTTAGATATAAAAATTAAAATTTTCGTATTTTAAAAAGGCGTACATAAAATTAACAAGAGGGGGTGTACAGCCCCAACACCCCCCTCCCTGTATCCGCCCCTGAGTAGCTTATTCTGCAGAATAGGCTATACAATGTCCTTTCAACCAGTCGCATGATATTCTATAGAAAGGTATTCTTCTGCTGCAGATAAGAGCGCCGCAACATTACAGTGCACATAAGGTAATATAGTTGAAGTTGGTCCCTCCTAAATGCATTCTCTTAGCTTAGTATATCAACCACCCTATATCAACCGGTCAATATATATAGCTGAATTCAGTGAGTGACGATTTTTAGGTCTAACAAGCACGCACTGAGTTAAAAATATCTATTTTCATCAGGAACCAAGCGATTAGTATGTTATCTTACATAAATTTCTCACATTGTACTAACGGTAAGTACGGCAATTATATATTTCGATATCTGGAAATCATTAAAAAATATATATTAATTAGAGTGTAACATTTTAAATGAAAATAAAATTAATAATTTTACATTTTATACAATACAGTTTATATTTCGTAATTATTTCTATTTCAAAATGCAGTAAGTTTTTTTAGTTTAAGGGGTTTAGACAGGTTAATAAGACAAATTATAAATAAATGAAATTATACTCATATATGAAATGTCGGTAAAGTTGGAAATACTATTATATTTCATAATGAATTTAAAAAATTATTCAAATGATTTTTCGAATAAATTATGTTTCAGAGTAATTTTTATTAATTCCACCCTTATTTATGAATAACATTTTAACTTATATCTTTTGTTATAGCCTCTAATTTTACAGAAATGGTTACAGAGGTAGTTAAGAAAACCACCCAGATTTCAAAAATTAAGTATTTGCATAGAAAGTGTCCAAATAAAGATTTGGATTATAAATTAATTAATTATTTATATATATATATACTGTATATCCAAAATAATTATAAAAAAAGTAGTGAATTATTCAAGTAATGCCAAAAAGAAATTTAAATCTCTTCAAATGGTTAAAGGCTTTCAGTTATATAATTATATGACTTTTGACATTTCATATTAACTAGAGCTATATGAAATACAATGATAAATAATGTCGGATTTTCACTTGATATAGTATTAAAAAAATTCTATATAGAAAATGGACAAGCTATCTATAAGAATACAGTTGAGTTGTGTTAAACAGTTTCGATTTGATTTAAATAAGTGTTACTTTAAAAATTAACATTTTTAGCTTTCGGGTAGAGTAAAATGCTTTTTAAAATATTCATTTATAGTAATGTATTTAACAAAATGAACTGTTACTATATATATTTCTATGATAGTTAGGATAAGGGGGTAACTAGCTCTAACTAGCCATAACTAGCCCTAACTAACCATAACTAGCCATAACTAGCCAAAACTAGCCATAACTAGCCATAACTAGCCCTAACTAGCCCTAACTAGCCCTAACTAGCCCTAACTAACCCTAACTAACCCTAACTAACCCTAACTAACCCTAACTAGCCCAAACTAGTCTTACTTAGCCATAATTAGCCTTAACAAGTCTTAACTAACCCTAACTAGCCATAACTAGCCCTAACTAACCATAATTAGTCATAACTAGCCCTAACTAGTCCTAACTAGCCCTAACTAGCCCTAACTAACCCTAACTAATCCTAACTAGCCCAAACTAGTCTTAATTAGCCATATCTAGCCTTAACAAGTCCTAATTAACCCTAACTAGCCCTAACTAGCCCTAAACTAGCCCAAACTAGTCTTAACAAGTCCTAACTAACCCTAACTATATATATAGCACTAACTAGCCCAAACTAGTCATACCTAGCCATAACTAGCCTTAACAAGTCCTAACTAACCCTAACTAGCCATAACTAGTCTTAACAAGTCCTAACTAACTCTAACTAACACTAACTAGCCCAAAATAGTCATACCTAGCCATAACTAGCCATAACTAGCCTTAACAAGTCCTAACTAACCCTAACTAACACTAACTAGCCATAACTAGCCATAACTAGCCATAATTAGCCTTAACAAGTCCTAACTAACCCTAACTAACACTAACTAGCCATAACTAGCCATAACTAGCCATAACTAGCCTTAACAAGTCCTAACTAACCCTAACTAACACTAACTAGCCATAACTAGCACTAACTAGCCAAAACTAGTCATACCTAGCCATAACTAGCCTTAACAAGTCTTAACTAACCCTAACTAGCCCTAACTAGCCCAAACTAGTCATAACTAACCATAACTAGCCTTAACAAGTCCTAACTAACCCTAACTAGCACTAACTAGCCCTAACGTTTATAAGAAACAGTAAAAGTTATTTAGATGTTCTTCGGCTTATTGGCCAACATTCTACAATATTGTTTTTTAATAATAAAGCTATTAATATTAGGTATAGTGCTTAAAAACAGTTATGTTCGACAACATTGCTGCCTATTTTAAGAGAAACAATGGTATCAATTAAATATTTATGATGTCATCGTAATAACTTTTGTATGTGTTCCTTATTTAATAATAACACATCAAAATAGTAAATTAATGCAGGAGATTTTACATTGTAACAATATCTAAGGGTTAAGATTTCAGCTTGATCGGAGAAATATATTAAATGGTATTACATTTTTTCTGGAAAGTTATCATCACTCTTATGTCATAAGTAACAGAGGTGTATAAAAGTATTAACATTTCTTATCAGTTTCTATCATTTGCATTTGGTTGAAATGATTTAAAATATAAAACAAAACCGTTCATGAGACCGTAATATTTAATACGCCTATAAGAGAAATCCCCTAAAGTCTACTTCTTGAACGACTGGAGGTTTTACGTGATATTATGCATAGTTGAAAAAGTTATTGAAAACCACATTGTCTTCATATTTTATCTGCATCTTGTTGACCCTTATTTTATATCCCAATAGTAAATCTTATATCACGATCCAACAGTGAGGACCGTACCTAATTATATACACTATAACTCCGCAAATTCAGAGTAATTTGTGTTCTATGTAGAAAATATAAATCGTAATTACAGATTCACCGTTATATCATCGTTATATCATCGTGACATAGATCATAGTAACGATAGATATGATACGATACATGAATCATAGGTACACCATGCATCATACACATAAGAACATATAAAGTAATCGGATTATATCAGTGATCACATATAGTCATGATTTTTCCGAAAGATCTTCATTGAGCCCAACACAATATCTGTACAAAGCACAATCAGCGTAACGAACAGGTCATTAGAACCCTCGGAGGGACACAATCCGGGAACGGAAGTATAGATCTGAATGGGAGTCTCAAACATGTTTCGAGATAATCTTCACATCGTGCGTAAACCTGTGTCATAGACAATTTAGATATATTTACATCTAATCCATAGATCTTCAGAAATTGTTTATTGATATTCCTAAATGATATGTGGACAACTCAACAGTTTATACAAATTCTGATGGTAAATTTCAAACATCGTCAAGTGTGCTAATCTTTTCTAAAATGTTTAAATAATGTTCCACTTTGATTAAATGATGACATATTTGTTCTCTGCTCACATTAATAAAATTCGTATTATCTATTTCAGTTAATCTCAATAATTAGATAAATAAATGCCACATCCCTCTGAATCTCCATAAGAAAGGGTGTTTGTAGAAAGCAGAACATAAATCCCATTTCCACAATGGAAGAGAACGATAGACTTATCAGATCTCTGGAAGAGAGACTAGAATTGGCTAGAGATGAAAAACAACTACTATTCGATGAACTACAACAGGTAAAGGCAGAAAATGAACAACTCAAATTACAATTGAAAAGCTCCATCGACGATAATGGAGCAATGGAAGCAAGCTTAAGGGCCGTTTTAGAAGAACATGATGAATTAATAAAAGCGAAAAACGAGATCGCTGAGGAAAGGTCACACCTTTTCAATAAAAATCAGGAAATTCGAAAGAGTAATGAAGCAATACATGATTTTTACCGAGAGGTTCAATCAGAAGTATGTCAACTTAGGCAAAAAAATCACATTCTCTCGCTTGAAAATCTAAATCTAACTGAACAAAATCGTGAGATCGCCGCAACCTCGACCATTGTGATTGATGAAATGTTCGTCCAGAACCAGAGTTTATTAGAACAGAATCCATATCAAGGTAAGCAGAATTATTTGTTAGCAATAGATTTCTTCAAACCGTCCTTTAGTAAACTAGATTTAATCAATAATTATTTAACAACAGATTCAATATGAAGGTAAGCAGAATTATTTGTTAGCAATAGATTTCTTCAAACCGTCCTTTAGTAAACTAGATTTAATCAATAATTATTTAACAACAGATTCAATATGAAGGTAAGCAGAATTATTTGTTAGCAATAGATTTCTTCAAACCGTCCTTTAGTAAACTAGATTTAATCAATAATTAT
>JAUZND010067927.1:0-17379 GCA_034780555.1 Coelogynopora nodosa | reverse complement strand
AGTGGGTGCAAGTTCTAGAGGTGGCAGGAAGTGGGTGCAAGTTCTAGATGTGGCAGGAAGTGGGTGCAAGTTCTAGAGGTGGCAGGAAGTGGGTGCAAGTTCTAGATGTGGCAGGAAGTGGGTGCAAGTTCTAGAGGTGGCAGGAAGTGGGTGCAAGTTCTAGATGTGGCAGGAAGTGGGTGCAAGTTCTAGATGTGGCAGGAAGTGAAAAATACATTACTCAAAATGTGACGGGATAAAGCCGGGATACTAGAGATTGGATTAAGGTGGCAACCCTGTTATGCTACGTTTTTGTAATTGTGTATTAACTTTTATATTAATTTAGTGTTCTTTTGTTTTTCAGGTTCATGAACACCCGACGGAACTAATTTATCGCAGCGACAAGGCTCACTGGATTCTACGGGAAACTTTACGTTGTGGTACTCTTCGTCCTTCAAATCCACGATCTTTGGCTTTGACTGAACTTGAGGTGGACACTCTCGTCAAAACAGCATTTAAATAAACGGCACACTCATCAAATATTAAATCATCATGACCAATCCCAATATATACTTTCTTTTTGTTTATTCTGAAATATAATTGATAAAACGTTATAAATTGTTTGTCTAACTATACAGTGATAATTTGTTTTAGTATAGTAAATTATTCGTGGTGCATGCCTTCACTGAATTTGTTGTTCTAGTTGTAATGATTAATTCTAACATAAATAATATATATGATTCTTAAAAAGACTGACCTTGACCAATATAACATCATGTGCTAACGAAACTATATTTTAATTGTTGCCATCGTCTTTTCAAATCTCAATTTAGGATATGTTAATGAGAAGCTTCGAATATAATAAGACTAATTATTGTTAATTTGTATTAAATATTTCAATTGAGATGAGTCAGTTGTTGTCTTTGACAAATGTCGTCATTGTTTTTTATTTAATGTATTCATAACAAAACTTTAATTATTTTTGAAATACCAACCTTATTCTACTCTACTATTTATTCTCCATTTGTTTACAATTAACAAATCCATGTGATCATTTGTATAGTGGTTTTTATATTTACATTATATTGTGACATCATTTGTTGTTAAAATCCGGTGATTTTTATTACTATTGTATTACCTCTAAATATGCTTCTATCATAATATGTTTGTTTTATTAAAAATAATATCAATTCTCATTCCATAATTTTATTTCGTATGATTGGTATTATTATTTAACATTACAATAACAATGTATTTGGATTTTAGCGTACTTTTTGTTGCTCACCGTAACATTTGTTTAAGGCTTTTGATATCGATTTAGACTAGTTCTGTCAAATCTTTTGAAGCTGATACACAACGTTAATTTATATATGATTTCTGAAGTGTACTGTATACTAATAATAATGCAGTTTCAATTACTAAAAATTGATATCGCATTAACAATTTCATAGGTGAATTGGGTTGCCACAAGTCTCGAAAACCTTTGAATTCTAATTATATTTTCAAAAACCATTGAAACTACTAAAGTTGTAAATGAATTGAAAAAAATACTTTAAAGGGCTTAACAATTTAATAGCTAACATGTATGAATGGCGATTGGTGCTCAAAAATGTGCCTATGACGCAATCTTCCAAATTGATGTATGCATATTTCAATCTAAAGTTCTTTACAATTGCAAGTTATGCATATTTGTACTATTTTCGCTCTTATTTTTTATAAATTATTGTCCTGGGTATGACCTGAAACTGCGTCCAATTAATAAAATAATTAATTAATATTTTTGTTTTTTTGATGTTCTTATTAGGTAGGTATTATTAACAAATATTTGTTTTCCTGTCAAGAAATATATTTTTAGATACAAGTTGTAGAGATCATCGGGTTGAAAATTGTAGTTTTCTTTAATGATAACTAATTTAATATCAACCTTTGAGCAAAAATTATCAGACAAAAACCTCAATATGTGTATTATTTTAAGACGAATTTTTGCATTGAAATGGAACATTATATATCTTTATTTATCAAATATTCATGTATAGAGAATTAATATGGTTTCAATCGAAGCATTTTTGTATAAAAAAATAATGTGGAGTATTCATATTTAAAAAATATATTCAAACAGTTTTTTTGCTCATAGCAAAATAGTTATTCGAAATTAAGTTGAATTGTTAAGTTTTATGGATCAAAATTTATTATATTCTAAATCGTATTTACGAAACTTTTTTGACAAACCTCTGACTAAGATTGTAGCTCCTAAATTTTATTTAATTAATATTAGCTTAAAGCGAATAAATATGTTGACAAAGTAGTTAATAATAAACTTTTTTTACTAAAATTAGTACACACAAATAAATTTTTTAAATATTCTTTATTTTGTATATTTGTATTTGAAATATTATTTTGGTGCAACTTGAGCTACATTTAATAAATAGTAGTATCATTTTTGCAAAGTCGCTTTACCCTTTTATTAATTGCATGAATTTATTATACTTGATTGTCGCTAATATCGTCATAGCACCTGTTCAAACAGCTCGTAATCTAGGAATAACCTTTGATTCATGCCTCTCGTTCAAAGAACATATTTCTTCTGTTAGCAAGTCGTGCTTCTTTTGGCTGCGCCAAATACGGAGTATATCACGAATTCTCCCATCCGGTTGCATCAATATCTTGTAATATTCCGACTCGATTTTTGCTATTCTGTTTTGACAAACATCTCCAAATAGTTCAAAACTCTGCAGCACGTCTTGTCACCAAATGTCCATGGCGATACCAACATCTCCATTACTTCATCACTCCGGGCAAGGTGGTCTGGATGATTATTGCATTGGCTCCCTATTTAAAAACGCATTCATTTTAAAGTGCTCCTTTTTACGTTTAATGCCATCCATAAATCAGGACCCAAATATATTCAAGATATGGTGACTGTCAATGTCACTGGCTGTTCTACTCGACAGTCATCAGCACCCACACTCATCTGTCCCATAGCCAGAACAAGACGTACGGGTGATCATGCTTTCTCGATGGACGCGCCGGCTCTCATAATTTTATGTTATCATGATTTCATTTTCTCATAAACTTTCATGTTCTCCATAATCTAACTTATTCGATTGTATCAACATTTTAATTTCTGTAAAGCACTGCTGACATTGTTTCAATCTTGGGCGCTGTATTAAATACATATTATTTTTCCTGTTGTTTAATATATAAATTGTTGAGTGATTATTTTTTTTTTTAGAGTTATGGAGAAAACTATTCTTCCTAAGATTTGGGACATATTGAAATCGTGGTCGGTTTGTTGGAGATGTCGTTTACGTCTTGTTGCTTATGGAGACGACCTTTTAGCCTATAAAGATGCTGAGTCAGCTCAAAATCTAGGATTCCCGGTATCTAGTGAACCCACAAATCAACTCTGTGTTCTGTGCTTAGGAATACTCCAGTCTGAAAAGGATCTTCCAGTGAATGTATCCGACACATCACCTGATGGGGACGATTCCAGTATTGAACCTTGTGAGGAGAAATAGAATTTTTCTTTTGGAAACCTTATTTGTTATATGAAAATAATTTTCAGCATTAAAACAGCAAAGTATAATTCATAAATATTAATTTAATATCTATTTATTATATATTATAATTAAAACATTTTTAAAATAGGACTGATTTTTATTTCACATTTTTATAGATTATTTTGTCTATTGAACGTGTGCGCTTCCTTATAATATTCAGGCTATTTTATTCATAGCAGTCAGTAATTCTTATTCTTTTTTATATAATATTGCGGAAAAACGTACATATCTTCTAGTAACAATAACTATAACTTACTTCTTTTTTAAATTATCTTTTAATATGCATTTTTAATTTTATATTATTTTATATTTGATTTCTCAGATTGAACTCTAAAAACGTTACCTGCAGCGAAAATAGTATTAAAATATTTTTATGATAAATTTTAAACAATTTATGGTGTCCAAACAAATATTGTAACAAAAATGGCTTAGCTTTTAAACACTAAGACTTGAACTATTAAAATTTTTACTTAATTCGTTTTTCATTTTCAGAAGAATTTAAAAAAATTATTTGTTTATTTTTTAGAAAAAATCTTTGTTGTTTTAATTTTTAACTTTAAATATTTGTCTTTAAACTTTCAGCAGAAAAGCGTCAATGTTCGGAAAACACAAATCACTGCTTCAATGTAGGGTTCGAGACAGCTAATCAAGCTGTCCTATCTGCAGTTGAGTCGAGTGGTCACGAAGTGAACTACTTCAAACTGCAAGTGATGATACCACTTAGTCTGGTTCTTCGTGAGAAGGCAGTTTGGATGGCTTTGGAGGAAAGAGATTCCAATTGGTCGACTGACGAGTTACGTTCCAAGGCTATTCAAATCAAGACCGTGTGGAAATGGATTGTACGGGATCGCTTGGCAGAAAAATTTGATGTAAGCATAATGTTACTACAAATGTTATTTTGGTCGTTCAAATTGATTTATGATTGATTACTAATTAACAGATTTTTTTATAATCTGAAATGGTTTATAAACATTTTTTTATATTATAATTTTTTTATGTCATTCATCACTCGATATTGATATTTAATATAAAACTGGTTGATAGTGTGCATTCTTTCAGAAAGATTGACGGTAAAAAAACTATATTTTTATTTAAAATGAAAATTTTAAAGCATATTATAACTATTTCTAATAATTTTATAAAAAAGCTATTTGTGTAATATTAACAGCAAATTTATGATGATATAAAAATAAAAATATTATTTTTATAATGTAAAATGTTTAAAACAGCAGTACACATTATTTAGTATTACTTTTATCTACTAACAATTATTATTCGGTATATGTTAGTATTTCAATTCAATTTTTATTTATAATAATCTTTCGAGGTTAACATATTCCAGTATATTTTTTTGTTAAATCAATTTAATTGCTTTTTATTTACCTATACAAAATTTATCATTACAGATTTACTAAAATAAAATACTAATTTCAGAAATATGGAACACCTCTGTAATTTGATTTGCACTATCCTCTATATGAGTTATTAATACTCTATATATGCCTATATTCATTTATCTGTTTTATCTTACTTACCCATAAACGTATTAACGATGAATTCATGCTCGGCTCGTTATGGAAGCACTACTAACTAAGGCTTCATGGTTTAAACCGTGACAGGCAACCTACTTGAGTGGGGACAAATCACGCGCCGACTGTCTGTTGATTGTGGTTGAACTGAGTCACCCGGAGGACGCGCACGACTGCACTAAACTGGCCGATATCAACCCATCCAGTCGCGCCTCTAGGGACAAGGGGGTTCGTCGGTTCAACTGGGCACTCCACACTCAGAATACCGTCAATCAAGATTTAGCTACCGTCTCAGACAAACAGTTCAGAGCTGTCTTCAGGTTGGTAGTATAGTACGCTGTCGACGCACTGAATGTTATTTTAGCTAATTAAGAAAGTGTTATGTGGCGCTTATAACTTCCTGAACAAGTTCTGTATGAGCAACATTATAATAATGAATTGTTATACTTCAACATATTAATTTTATGATGGGACCGTTAAAATAAATACAATAAATAAATACGTCATATTTTCGTAATATGTTTTACAATGGTTATAGCTATCTATATTTTTTAAATACAATTTTTACTATAAATCGATAACATTCGGTCATAGTTAAACATGTATCGTTATTCAATTTTTAATAATTTTTTAGATAACATTTCAATTTAATAATTATTAAATTAATAAACTCAAGATTATTATTATAACTTTATATGAGAGTGATGCTATTAATGCGCTAAATCTAATTTAGAAACCTGCACAATGTAACAAATATTGTTTCTAGATAAAAATCTTTAAAACGATAATTTAGTAAGCATACTTTGCTTTAAATGACATTATTACTAATTATAATATGTTTGACTAGAAATGGTGTATTTCTAATATAGTTCCTAATTAACTTTATTTAAATGGCACAAAATATATTCTGGTCTCTAGTGTTCCACCCAAACTGGCGTCCAAGTCACAAGCCGCACACGTTCTACGCGTTACTTGCCAACGTTCGGAGCCCCTCTACGTAGCGGGGCGATACATAAAACTCTGTCGTCGTCTACCGCAGACCCCCTGGCTTGTCGGGGGGAGTCGACGATTAGAGAGTTCCGTTGAGGAGTTAATTGTGGGCTCGCTTCAGGGGCGCTATCGACCCGATAAGATGACCTTTACCGCGGCAGGGAGGGAAGATGTAGACGTGAGGTGAGTGGTCCTTTTTTTCCAGTTTACGGAGTTGGTATGCTTTCCGACATTTAGGAATTGTCATGGAATTTTAAAAGGGTCCTGAAAATTTAATTAAATTAGGATTGGGTGTACATATGATAATCGTTTTAAAAATATTACATTTGTTTCTTCAATAATTTCAAAACATCTAATTAATTGGTTCACGAATTTCACAATTTATAACGAGGACAACGTCATTGTGTAATTTTTTAAATTTTATTTCTCTAAATAAACTAAATATGATCATGTAATTTAACATCAACTATTCGAATAGGTTAGAATAATCTTCTATAATCTAATTAATTATAGTATAACAACTATGTTGCATCAGGGCGTAACGCAGTGTACAATATACGTTATATCTTATTATTATTTATTCAACTATACTGAATAATTTAACTATATCTTTTCGCGTTAATTTTCTGTCGTGAAGCAGATTACTCTTTCCCAGATTTATAGACTGGGCAAAACTAATGAAACTGTTTTATTTTAATTAGCAAATAATAATCAGGAATACTACCATTTTAATATTATGGTAAACGATACATTTTGTTCACATAGTTACAGAAGTAACTAGCAGCAGTACTCTCTCAGTATATGGTCTACACTGTGCACCTACAGAATGCTGGGATCAGGTCGTCCATTTATTGTCGAGATGGATCACTGTCGTCATATACCTTCAAAGTCGTGCTTAAAGTGGCTTACTGATATCCAGAAGAGCATAAATACATTTGCCAAGGACCGATTGATTGTTACGGATCTTCAGGTGGGCAGAGATTTTTATTATGTTGAGTTGACGATGCTACGATCATAAAATGCTTCTTAATAATTTTTATATTATTCATAATTCGTTTGAATTGTAGATAATGACAAAAAAATAATACACGTATTCAATTCAAAAATGATAAAACTTACTGATTAGTGAGTTTGATCAATATATTATTGGAATATTTATAATCCGATTAGTAACTTGATTATACATACTTAGTATCAGACAAGAGGCCAGTAAAAAGGTCAGACATTATCCTACTTTTAAAATAATATTATTTGCGATCAGTTATTATAATATTTCTGTAATGAAAACCTATGTTGTCAACTATTGTGTTCTGATAATTATATGCATTTCATCGTCAGGTAGGGATATAAATTGTAAATTGTAGCATGTTTTGTGAAGAGTTCATTGTGAATGAATCTGTAAATATCAACTTTACCATGACGATTTCATTCACTTAATGAAAAATACAATAAATACCGTTTTAATATTATTTAAGTCTTGGAATCAATAGATGTAATGTTGTCGCAACGAAAAAGCAACAATACATAGGGAATGAAATTGATAGAATTCGGTAGGTGTAGTTGAGCGTCGTTATGATTCTGACAAAATTTTAAGAAAATGCTATTTTTCATGGTATTTCTCTATAATTCATTTGATGCGCAACAAATATGTGTTTATGCATCTTATAAGAATTTGAATATTTTTTATATACAATATATATATATATTAAAAATATGGGTGTATTTTATTACTTTTAAATAAATCATGTTTTTTTATTTTTGTTCCAATAAATGGAAATGTTTGTCCAAATTTCAATATTTTAAGGGAAATACTTTTGCTTACATAGTCGTCTTCAATATACAGAAAATTCTATAATTTCAGCATCTTGCATATCCTCTTGATTTGTTTTCGTAGCGTAAATCACGATTTAATTAATATTAGAAAGTAACGATGTCTTCAACAAACTTTACCGAACATTTCCGCTATTCTCTCTGATTCCGATTTCACCAATGTACAGCTGGTGAGCGGCGAGGCAGCAAACATGGTAAAGAAGGGTGAAGAGGAGAAGGCCAAGAGCTACCGGGCTCTCATCTGGACGGAATCTCCAGTCTCACCCGAGGACTTGCAACGTTTAACCGACCAGCCGGAGGTAACCATCCAACAGTGGACGCCGGTTCGTGTTCTGCACAGAAGGACCCTGCTCCAGCGGCAACGACAGATCTATAACCTAGTCGCCTTCCCTGTGGGTGATTCTCGACTGCAGGACACCTGTCCACAGGTGATCATTACTAACATGTACTTAGAGGATCGATAAAAAGTGATTTCTTTCGTAATCGCCCTTACGGGTAATTTTAGAACTGCAAGTTGATGTTTCTTAAAGGTTATTTTAGTTTACTATCTTCGAAAATCCACAATTGAACTGAAATAGAGTTGAATTTTGTAAAAGCGGATTAAGTGAAAGAAATTTTTGATAATAATGAAAATTGCATAATGTTACTATAACCAGGCTTGTTTGGGACGTCTGTTTAAGTTAGAATGTTGATTATTTTTTTGTTTAAATTCTGTGTCTATAGATAACTTTTTTAAACAGAATATTAATAATTTTATTCTCAAATAAACGATTTTATAAAACTCAATTACACGTGTTTGATTAGTTTGTTATTTTTAGTGTTTAATATATTAATGTGGTCATCATCTACACACCATACTGTTACCTAAGGTACGGGGTGACACAGACAAAATGTGACTAAGTTAATTTTAAATATATATATATATATATATATATTTGATCAAATAATAAGTGAACATGAAAACGATAAAATTATTAATAAATAAATAAATGTATGACTATGTGTAGATTTCGCCATTACAGCATTTTTAGATACTTTTAGATTTATTTTAGATAATTTCTTTTCTAAAACACATATTTTCCTTTGTTTTTTAATATTTTTATGACCATTTTAAAATCTGTTTCGTATATTATAATGAAATTATCCTTTATTTTAATTTATAGAGATTTTTGTGTTATTTTATTTTAGTGGTTAAGATTTGTTACTTAAACAAGGATCAGTTGCTCAAAAATGGATATTTTAAACTCAATTTAGATGTAATTTTCTTCACAGTCGTTTGACTTTTTAAAATGTAACATCTTTATAAATATAATTATTGAATCATATGATTGAATTATATGAATCAATATTGATATCATAATATTATGATTTATATAATTTATTTTCAATAATTTAATTAACGTCGTATTTAATTTTGATAGAAAAAACAATATTGATATCATAATTTAATATTATGTTTTGTAATAAATGTATAATAAATAAATATATATAAATAATTATATAAAATAAATAAATTTCTATATAATTATAATTAAATCAGCCAACTTTTTTTGTAAAACTTTATTACATTTTTTTATAATAAAACTTGTTTTGTCAGAATATATTAGTATTAAGTATATGTATTTATATTATTTTATTTATAAAAACAACAACTTTTGTATCATTAGGCTTTATCAAACAACTATAAAATTAGTTAATTTTGAAAAATTATTATGTAACTAGCGTCAAACTACGCAACAAATTTTTTCAATTTGAAATTGATCAATAGTTTGCTTTTTGAATTACAAGCTGATTAAATATGTGTGTCATTGTTCGCCCTTTACAACAGGCTTTACTCCGAAGTATATTTCGTTTTGAAGTTCTGTTGTTAATTTAAAATCATGGTTTTCTTTAATTAAAATTTTTTGTGAAAAATGTAGAAATTATCAGGAAACGTAAAAGTTGTAAAAAAGAGAGTAATACTGCTTATTTTTCATTATATGTTTTGTAAAGAAATGTTGACTTTTCAATACATAAAAATAATGTTTGGGCTTTGGTAGATTTTAATATTTTTATACCTGTCAATGTCTAAAAAAAAGCGTTTTGATACGATCATGTTGTATACGTACAACTGTGTAAAACGTTATGTTTCTTTGTATAAATTGAACAATGTATAATATCCGCCCCAATAAAACATACTCCAGCATATTGTCTACCCGTCAAACAGAGTGGCGCCCCATCAATTGCCTCAGACTCCTCGTTGACCTCGCGGTATCCCGACAATCAACTCTTCGTGCTCGAGCTGCGCTGTCAAGCGGGCACCTATGTGAAGGAGTTTGTCCAGGGTGACCTGGGTCGCACTCAGCCCAACCTATCCGTGCTATTGGGGCGACAGTGTGACATTCTCTCCCTGGACGTCACTGCTGTCGAGCTAAACTGGCCTCCCAAAGCGGACGCTCAGAATGTACCGAGTTAACTACCTCGTAATAGATCTGATGATTGTGCACCGTTTATTGATTTTGTGTGCGAACTACAGGCTTAAGTCATATCTTGTGTGCGTAGATTGTATATTGGTTGGTTTAGGTAGCAAAATTATTGTCGAGTGTAGTCCTGCTGTAACAATATCGATTATAATGAGATCCCAATTGTAGCAAACAATTGTTTCTGTCCGAGAAAAATTGCTGTCTCACAAAATTAAGTAATACTCGTTTACTTCGAGTCTGTTTGACATTCCTATTAGACGAATTACCATATTTCAAAATGAGCCAGCTAAAAATGTGGTTTAAAATAGTTTTTGCACACTCGGTTTTATTGGTGGAAGATTGAAAACAATTGAAAAGGGTACAAGTTCACTTACTTTCTGAAAATGGTGCAAACATAAGGTAGTTTAATATAAGCTAATTTTGTTCTCCTCCAACATGTCTTTGTGTTTTTTTAAAATAAATGTAAAATAAATCAAACAAGCTTATTTTTTCAGACCTTTCAATTTCGATAAAACTATTAGGATTATTATTGTGAATTGATATTTAATAATTATTTTGATTGGTGTAAGTTGTACGTTTTTAGTACAAATTTGAATAATTAGTGTTTTACTTTAATATTAATAACTGCGAACTAAAAGTTAAAGTTGAAATTAAACCAATGATAAATAAAATTAATTTTAATAACAATATCACATCACAACTTCAATCATTACTACATTGAAAGTCATTTTTAGCATTTTTTGTAACTTATAGAGTTTTGACAGCTTCTTCAGAAGGCTATATTGTGTCTGTAGTTAGAGTACTATTTATAAATTTCAATATTGCGTTATATGGAAAGTGTTCTTCAATCCATGAACATTTTTTATTAGCGAAACAAATTTTCAGATATATTATGTACAGCATATCACTTTGACAATCTTTTTTTTAATACCAGATATTTTGTAAAGAATATTGTTTTGTAACTTTGATTGAACTTTTTTCTGAGTATTGTGTATATATTGTCCGCGCTCTACTGTATTGTGTAAAATCTTGCACTCAATTTTAACAAAATATTGATTAAAATTCTGATATACCCTTTTTTTATATAAATTGTTTACATTAAACGTGATGCGTTTTACTTTTCTGAGTAACCTTTTGATTGGCTAATTTTTTGAGTAACTTTTTAATTGACCTAACTTAAAAATAATTTTAAAAAATGTACATAAAAATTGTGAATAACTTTTCTATGTGATATTGTTCAAATATCATAAATTCTATGTTATTTATGTAAGCTGAAAGTATTTTGTTATGCTTCGTAACTTTGATAAAAATACAATGTAGATGTACAATTTTGAATTAATATTACAAATAGACAGTCAATCATTATTTACTGTGTTGAATAAATGTTAAAAGATGTGGAATGATGCAAAATATCTAGTGGAATAAACTAATCTTTTATAATAATGTATAACAGGTAATGGTTAGCAACTCTTATGCCTCACATTTTAGATAAAATATTTATGTAAGATAATCAAATGGGTTTTTAAAGGGAGTTGCTAGCCATCTTCAAATTTCAATGGACTGCAGAATATAGCAGCATCGGGCTAGGTGGGGCAGCAAAATAAGGGGTTCCGATTATTTGCTCTCCCATAATATGTAAAATCCCTAAGGAGTCTCTCATCATTTACCATTGCACTTAAATATTCATACTGAAATAAATAGTTAATTATTGTCAATTTCTTTTTATATGTGTATATACAAATATATTTATATGGTTAAGAGTTTTTTATACGATTTTTTGCCATTGTTTTTTAAACACATTTGTAATGTTTATATCTTGATCTAATATGAATTTCATTAAACTCTATAGGTGATATAATTCTAATGCTGGTAAAGTTAGTAGGCCTTATACCAACTCCTTGAGAAACGGGATTTTTTTATTAGGTCCTACATATTAATTGGGAACCATTGTTTGTCGATAATTAATTTTCGTGAGAGATATGCATTTAGTGTTTAACTTAATAAGACAACCTCCCCATAATTCTTATGTTACATCTCATAAATTTACCACTGCATTTGCAAACAATTTCCTTGATTATGATGCAGTTCTTATAAATCCGCATCATAAATTTAGTTAATGGTTTCGAAACACATTTTTTGTTTATTAATATTAAACAAGTGAACATTTGT
Organism: Coelogynopora nodosa; assembly: GCA_034780555.1. Lineage (NCBI taxonomy): Eukaryota > Metazoa > Platyhelminthes > Proseriata > Coelogynoporidae > Coelogynopora > Coelogynopora nodosa. The sequence goes on along the minus strand of JAUZND010067927.1, from coordinate 4,860 downwards.
ACAATCTAACAATTAAATATTGTAAAAAAATATTTTTTATCAAGATCTAATCTTTTTAGCACAGAAACATATGTTTGAAACACCTGAGTTTCTCATCGAGATATACTCCCAGAAAAAAGGTGAATTCAGATAATGATACAGTGATATCGTAATCTCTGCTCCAACATGGTCAATAGAATTTACTTTAATTATTTACTTAACTGAAATATTTTTCTTTAATTAATTTACTATACAGCTATAACATATTATATACAGTTTTATAAGGTAATAGTCTTATACTATTATAAATCTATAACTATATGCATTACAGGTGTTAGAGATAACACGTCTAGAAATACATTTTAATACATTTTAAAATAAAAAAAAACACTTGTGCATAAAACCATAAATATTTAAGTTATTATTATGCTTGTTTATTATATCATAAGAATACAATAGTATACATATATTATAAGTAGTTTATTAAAATATATACTATCCATAGACAAAACCATATGTAAAATATGTATTTATTCATGTATGAGTTGGGTTTTCTATAATTATATATTGCTGTATTGGTAGTGTTCTTATTTTTCGTTCTAAATTTGATGTTTTTTGTCTCATAATTATTGTTAAATTTCTTTCTTTTTAAGAGTAGGTTTCGTATGACTTCTGAAATATATCACTCATTTAGTAAAATACTTAGTTTCTTCTTCATATTTTTATTAATAACAAACTATAATATTGAAGAATAATATTATAATTAAAAAAATATCTTATTCTTTGATTCCAGGAAAATGGTCTCTATTCAATTTATTTTATTGTGTATTAAACGTGCTTATTTATACTTTTTATTGAATAAATTTTTGATTTTGAATATGACCTGAAATATTTGTCTTTAAATTAACCAAAGTATTCATACTGCCATAAACTTTGATTGGGAACATTTCTGGAGGTAAATTGTTAAAATCTAAAAAAAAAAATGTTTGCATTGGTTGTCTCAACTAAATGAATTTTTAAATAATAATATTTTTATTAATTATGTAAAATGTTGTTTCCGTATTTATAATAACTGATCAACATATTTAAAAGTTCTAAATATATATTATAATTTATGTCATGAATTTGGTTGTATTTTCAGTGACAGTGTCAGTGAATAATACTATTCTGCTATCATATCAAGATATATATAGTGCTAGTGAATATGATTTATTTTTATATTTAAGACGTTTCACTTGATATATATGTTACTTATACATATATATGTACTATTATTGTTTATCATCCCATATTATAATAATTATATCAAAAATATACTTTAGACAAAATATACTTTAGACAAACAAATGATTTCTAGGCTATGTGTCCACCTAGGTTATATATGTACATAATAGCTGATATAAAAATACTGTTATATTATATTTGTATTAATAATAATATATAAAATAATAATATATAATATTATTATTGTAAGTTATACCTTATACTATAGTCCTAATGAATAAAATACTATGTTGTTTTTATGAGCTATACATATAATGGTTGTTGATATATGCCAATAATATTGACATATAAAACTTATCTCTAAATGTTGATAATGTTTAAACTTAATATGTTTAAACATGTTTTTACCTTCATTAAAATGGCTGATCGTATGTGATTTTGATTTGCATAATTTTCTATGAAATACACATTAATTACTATATAATAGTATTGTAACAAATTGCATATAGGAACTTACCAACATTTTGCAGTCATGGATAAGGATAGTTGATTCTTTCTAAGCATATTCTTGTATTGATTGTATGCAACTTTCACACACATCTTGACACACACACAACGAAACACAATCAAAAACAAAACTACAATAATTTAAAACAAGTAAAATAAACATTGAGCATTTTCAAATTTTTAATGTCAATAATATTAAATTGTTAACATATAGTTTTATATTTTATATGTTGATATTATTGACATATAGAATTTATGAAATATAATTTAGGTGGACATATAACCTAGAACATTTTTTTAGTCCTAAATGTCTGCCTAAAATATTTAGCTCATAAAAACAACAAAATTGAATAAATTATATCACTGCTACAAGGTCCAAGTAGCCTAAGCACCATTTCAATTTTGTTCAGGAGAAGCAAAAAACTATTTTAGTTTTGAACATTTAGTCTTAGATTTCTATTTTAAGTTATAAAAAATACAATTGTCATATAAATTACAAAATAATAGGGCTTACAATAAATATACTTTGTATTCTATTCATCCATAATGTTGCATACAACAACAAATAGTCCTGGTAGGGGTTCAACCAGAAATTGTCACTTACAACATATTAACTGTTTATAGAAAAAAGATATCCCTCCAAAACTTGGACACACATTAGACCATATAATACTGATAATAATAATGAAAAAATATCAATTTTCGAAAAATGGCACTTAGGCCACTTAGACCTTGTAGCAGCGAATTATTAATAATAATAAGTTCATGGACATAATTAATTTATTATACTTTCATTTAATTTTTTTTATTATATTATAAATTTACTTATTAATGAAGTTATAAGTTACTATTTAGTTATAAAATAAAAGTATTAAGTATAAGTGATTATAATAATTTATTAGAACTAATATATTCTATGCAAAGACAAAGATGTATTAATAATAATAAAGTGATGAAATTATCCTGTAAATAGGTGGTATTTTTTGTTTTTATACTGTATGCCTATTAGTTCAAGTACATTTAATACTTTCTTTGCATGCCTTATATAAAATATTATTGAATTATGGTGTTAATGTTATGTCTTATGAATTTAATATATATATTCTAATAATTGATTATTATATAAAATCTTAATAAATATAGCACTGATTTATTTGTATTATGTTATGATACATTATACACTTATAGTCTTAGAAAATTTATAAAACATGTATGATATTTTTATTTAATTATTGAAACCATTTACAGTCAAAATGTATTATGTCCCTGTAAAATGTACGATGTCCCCCTGTATGATGTACTATGTCCCCCCGTATAATGTACTATGTAGACTTGCTATGTCTACTTGCTATGTAGACAACTGTAAACTAAAGCTTGCTTGAGAATTTATCAATTATTTTTGTTCAATGATGATCACGGATACCACTGACACTGTGCTATTGTTGGCTATATGACTGTAGATTACCTCCAGTGACCTGCTCCAGTATCTTTGGTTCATCATACTATAAGGCGTCGAAGTGTCGAAGTAATAAGAATGTTGGGCCTCGCAGACCTCTTATGTTCACCAATTTCTTCCTATATTAGAATATTTTTTATAAATCTGTCAATTTTATTAGGTAGGTTAAAATACTTACTGATAATTTATTATAAGTATATTTCCAAATTTCATCTCTACATATATATATATAATTATTGATCTAATGTTTTTCAATCTATACAAAGGGTGATATTGTTGTATGTGGTTCTTATCAGGGAAGTTGATAGCAGAAAGTAGCACCCCCCGCACCTAATTTTCATAGCAGAAAATAGTATGCCCCACACCTAATTATTGGACTAATAAACTAGACTCCTAATGCCATGATAAGGCACCTATTTTAAAAAAATATATATATACCCTAAGAAAGCACCCCTAATAATTAGATTGTTATATAAGCAAATATTATTATAATGCTAGTTATGTTATGTAATATTATTATATATCAGTGGATTTATGAGGTCTAGCTTCCACCATCTTTCAGCAGACAGAACATGACCATTTAATCTCGGCTGAACATTTGTTGCCAGGGAGCATACAAAACATTCACAATTCACATATTCCTTCTATAAAAAAAGTCTATGGAAAATTTCTCAGTAATACTGCATATAATATATGCAGATTCTAGTACTAGATCAGGAGATTGAACGATGGACTGCTCATTTCTTTTTGAGTCCAACAATGTCTGGAACTGAAGCTCTTGCGAATTCAAATGCACCTCTCTACCCAGCTATAATACACACCATAGTGACAATATTTCTAACTATTCCTGTCACTAGTGTCGCTTGTGAATGATCATTCTCAGCACTGTGTCACTTAAAACTATGGACACAATCCACAATGTCTGAAGATCGATTAAGTGGATTAGCCATGCTTTTGCTGCATTGCAGTACAAATTATATTCCAAAGGCAAAGCCCGTTCATGTTTTTTTTTAATTGTAAATACAATTGGCAGCAATTTTCTAAATAACTACACAATTAAACTCTTGTCTTGTTAATATGACTTTTCATAAATCATGTCTACATTCAATGTATTTACTGTATTTACCATGACATTAATTAAGCAAAATCCATTGTTTTTAATACACTGACAGAAACAATAAAAAAATCTTGTATTATGTATCTTGTATTATGTATCTTACGTATCATGTTGCATTGTATTGGTTTACTCCTTAAAATTTGAAATTAATATCATAACATTTGGAACCTTTTTAAATTACTTCCCCCTAATCAAAAATTCCTAGCTATGGCCCTGAATGCATATATATTATCTTGTGTGTTATTATAATATATAATAATATGTTACTGTTATCTACAAATGCATGTATCTTTTCTATTGATGTTTTAACTTTTGTACTTGTATAGTTGTAGGGAGGAAAAGAAAAAGATACACTATAAGTCTGTCTTCAATTATATGCCATGACTTTGAATCAATTTTATCTAAATTTATTCTTGTGGATATTTGCTGCATTTTATCTTTAATAATTAACAAATAAAGTATTTAGAAGAATTATCAATATATAACTTTTTTTGAAGACCTTCAGTGGTATGCAGGAACAAAAAGTACGACTACCCTAGTATGACTAGGGTAGTAATACTTTTGCAAGTATGACTAC
>JAUZND010067916.1:0-17379 GCA_034780555.1 Coelogynopora nodosa | reverse complement strand
CCGAACTATCCAAAGTTTTTAGGAAGAAATTTTTACAAACGCAGATGTTTTGATTATTTACAGTGAAGAAATATTTTAATGTATTATCTCGACACGAATTTTCTTTTTGACTCTTGGTTTTTGAACATGTCGTAAAATAAATTCTCTTTTTTCTCTCATAGCAGTACTATATTATAATATGATTAAAAAATAGCTAGTCGAGAATCTTCGTGTATTTTATAGCATTCAAAATTATAACGTTCACGTGGATTTTTTCTATGAATGTGGTTACAGCGACTTTTCATGCTTCTGTGTGTATCATCCTTTTTTGAGAACGCTCACCACTTACTAAATCTTGCTTCCTTCGTTTTCGTTTTGATAAAAGGTTTTGTTTCTTGCACCTTATTTTTGAAGACTGCAACGTATTATTTTCTTCTTGAATCGCTTCTGCTAGGACATCAGCATCTTCCCGAATCTCTTCTGCTGGGGATACGTATGTCTCATCATTGTCGCTATCATCTAAATCAGCTTCAAATCCTGGACCAATGGTATAATCAATAACAACTTTGACCTTAGTAGTTGCTTCTTGAGCTGCCTTTCTAACGGGTCTTTGAAATATAACAAAAGCTAAATTATAGGAATTACACGGAGAATCGATATGGTCATAACAAACTAGACAGAAGCAAGTTGGACAGGCAAGAAATATACCATTGGTACATTCAAACAAATTACATAGTTCTGGTACATTAATAAAATTTCAATTGTTCTTTATCCAACCAAAACACGGTAATGAGAGTTAGAAATAGTTAATAACGACAGTTGGGGCCTACTATAAATAGAATATATATAATTTCTTATTTGGTTATAGGTCTATGCCTTGTTATAGTGGAGAAATGTGCATACTATCTTATTCCTAATTCGCATATTGTTAGGAATACGATAGTATGAACTTTTGGGAATACGTTAGTTTGCCGATTATTAGTGTTTTAATAAATTTGGTATACGATAGTTTGAGCACTGTTAATAACTACAAAATGAAATAATATAGAAGTACGATACTTTGACACATAACACTTCAAACAATTTTAAACAATTTTATTAATTAAACCGGACTAGAACATAACGTTATGTGGAATACGTTTATTTAATTAACTAATTTAATGCTCTTAAAAAATAATATAACCAAGAAGAGATCTTAATTAATTGTTACACAACGTATAAGAACCAGGTGGGATATCTAATCGAGGTTGGTCGATACCATAAGAAAATATGGTACGTGATTGCATAATCATTTTTAAACAAATTAGGTCTCTGTTAGAAAACTATTAAGCAAAGGTCAAAATAGATTATAGACAATTTGTGGTCGATATGTAGAAAACCAGTAGAGGTTCACCAATTAGATCCAAGAAACAACAAAAGGGCGTATAAAATATATCCATGTTATAAATTGAAATTTTTTGCGCCGTAGTATTTTTACATAATTTACCCCATTAAGCATTTACCTAACTAAAAACGCCATTATTTGTAGCAAATGACGAGTACGGCATAATATTAGTTATTAGAGGCAAATTATTAACTTAACTAGCTAAATTGCAACGCATCAGGAACACAGCTCTTAATGATAATAAATAAACTGAAGGCCAATACATAATTACGATTAACTGTTAAATTCGTGGTCCATAATTGGTCCATATTATGGACCACAAACCAAAAAAAATATTACACGAAAACCTAACGGAGTTCTTGACTTTTTAAAATGAGTGAACTATTAAATTGTAATGATGTTATATTTTAAATTATTGATTGGATATTAAATAGCCAAACCTGTTTAGGCGCAAATACACGTTATACATAGAATTATAATTACTTAAATAAAAATGACTTAAATATACTAAGAATTTTGTACATTTAACCGAGTAGAGTTTTCTACTCAAATATTACAGTACAAGAACATATGTTATGCAAAAGTTATCAGTATAATATGCATGCATATATGTTATGATTTATTCTCGAAAAGGGATTCAACAGGCAAATAATAAAAACATGTACAAATCTTATTAGCTGATAGCGGACTACTATGTATCATCATTAATATCAAGCGATTAATACTGAATGTGTAATTATATTAGAAATATATCAATATTTATATAATATGGAATGCTTGCATAACTGTAACTATTAGTTATCCGCATGCCAAATATATCAAATAAAGTATAAACACCTATAGTCTCACTGACACTTCGAATGTTATGCAATCTAATATATTAATAGAAAAATAAGGAATATAACAAAAGCTGATAACTTACGACTCCTCCAGTGGCAATTGCCATATCTTTCATGCAATTTTTTCGGTTGTCTCCAAAACCAGGAGCCTTCACTGCGCATACTTGCAGACCAAGTTTTATTCTGTTCAATACAAGAGCTGTGAGTGCCTCACCATCAACATCTTCAGCGATAATAATAAGGGGCTTTTTCTGTTGATGAGTCAATTCAAGGACTGGAATTAGTGACTGAATATTGGAAATTTTTCTTTCGGAGAAAAGGACATAGGCATCTTGGTATTCGCACTTGGCACCTAAAAAGAAATGTTGTAAATATAATAACCTATATATGACTGTTTAACAAATGCACACTTTTAACCATTTACAGTTATATTTTAAATTAAATTTATGCTAGAATCATTTTTTAAATATACTATATTATAAAATTGAAACTGAAAAATATACCACTACGCACACATGCTATTACTAATAGCAATACTTTTAGTTTAGGTATAAATGTAGCCTAAAAAAATAGGAATTATTTCACATGCCAACATCAACAAATGACATATCCTAATTCGCGCGTTTTTAAGACGGCTTTTTAATCCCACTATTCACATGGCATAATTTTAAATTTCCAAATATATATTTAACGTACTATGTCTAAAAAAAGCCAAAAACAAGCAATAATATGTAAATGTAAAAATTAGGACACTCTGAGAGTAAAACTAGGTATTTACTAAATAGTAAATGACCGCCAGCATAATTCTATTGTAAAATATTAATTACGTTTAATGCATCAAACTGACTAAAGCAAATTATTTTATGAGATTATAAAATGCACCCAAAAGTAAAACATGCAAATACACTGAACATATTGGGACAAACATTATGAATAAAGCATTAATTGTCAACCTCTATCTCAACTTTTAAGTTTTTAAACATTTGTAGTATCAAAATAAATTTGTTTAGTTAGTTAAAATAATGCATGTCAAACCTACCTTTATCTGTATTCATAAAATAAGGAGAAATATAGCCGCGGTCAAATTTCATGCCTTCAATTATTTCAAGTTCATCTTTTAGAGTTTTTCCATCCTAAAAAATGCAACAAACAATAAAGAAGTCATGTCTACTTCAATATATCAAAAATAGTGCAACTCACTTTGACTGTTATTGTACCATTATTTCCAACTTTCTTCATTGCATTTGAGATAAGCTCTCCAATGTTAACATCTCCATTAGCTGAGATAGTTGCTACCTGCGCAATCTCCCCTGGTGTAGTCACAGGTCTTGACATCTGCTTCAAGGCTTCCACCGCAACGTCTACAGCTAACATAACACCTCGTCGGATTTCTGTAGGGTTTGCACCTTTGCTTATCTTTTCAAATCCATCTTTTGCAATTGCGCGGGCTAAAACAGTAGCAGCGGTGGTACCATCTCCAGCCTCTTCATTTGTTTTATTAGCAACATCTTGAACCAATTTAGCTCCAATATTTTGAAATTTGTCCTTAAGATCAATATCTTTAGCTACAGTAACACCATCTTTGGTAATTTTTGGTGAGCCCCACGACTTTTCAAGAATAACGTTTCTTCCCTGGAATAAAAAATTAAAACTGAGTTTTAGACTATATTAATGCTAGCACTAAGAAACGAACACATACCTTAGGACCCATAGTAACTGCAACAGCATCTGCCAAAATGTCTACTCCATGAAGCATAGCTGCCCTAGCTTCCGCTCCAAATCGAACATCTTTGGCATATTGCCTTATAAGAAAAGGCTTTGAGATTTGGCAAATAGCACCACTGCGAATGTAGTTACAAAGTCGGAACATGATGAAACTGAAAAAAATATATAACATAATATAAATAATACATAAAATCATTTAAAAATATTTATACAAACAAAACTCAATAACATCGCCATGAAAATTAAATGTTAAAAATGAAAAAATACCTGAACTATAATTATTAGATCATATAAATTAATCATATAAATATTCATTAGAGATTATAAAATCCCCCCGAAAAAATATTTTAAAATTTTGTAACTTTACAGGTTTTCCATGATTCACTTCATGCTTTTTCAAGAATTGAGAAATCTAAGTGTGTAAGTCAGGTTTTGACCTAAATGTAAGTTTAGATTTCTCTTTAAATACTGTAATTGGATCATTCAATCTTTCCCTAACAATACATAACAAAAAATGTTAACTGAAAAAAATTGCAGGTCTAGGAATCATTTCACAGTATATTTACATTTTTAGCAAAATATAACAAACCCCAAATCTAACAACATGCAGGGATTTCATGCATGTTATTTGAATTATTATTTGATTAAAAACGGAGATGATCAGGAAGACAAAGGATGAAAAGAAATGCTTTGTAGCTATTCTTATAGTTTTTGAGTATATTCAAAATCCAATAAAACTTTTCTTTCGGGACCAAAGCAAAAAATTTTCAATGTAGAATGCTATGAAATGTGACCACTTTAAAAAATCAAGAGTTTTTTTCATTTAGCAGACAATCCAAATCTCAAAAAATAAAATAAATATTCAAAACTTCATCATATGCCTGAAAAGTTTTTGAAATATGTACCTGTGCAGTAATTAAGTCACGATGAAAGCATGGTATAATATTTTGGAAAACGTGGATGTAAACAATGTATCTGGAATAAACTGATAAGTTATTCAAGTAATGGCTAACTGATAAATTTTGATTTGTATCAAGAAAAAACCTGGAATTGTATTATAAATGTTGAAAAGACACCTAGAAAGATTGATTTAATTTTTATTACTAGTTAAATATTATTCTAAAATAGCCTTTTTAACAAAAAACATATTTTTTCATTAATAATTACTAATAGACAGTTGATAATTATTAAAATTACTAATATTATTACTAAAATTATTAATATTACAAAATTAGAAAAACCACTGAAAATTTCAATAAACCTTCCATAATAAGTTTTTACAACATCATGCATATGAAGACATAATCAATCACTTATACAGAAAAACAATACCAAAATAGAGAGTGGCCTCCATAAATTTGCAATCAGCACACCAAATTACATAGAAAATCATTTAAAATTGTAATATATCTTCCATAATAAAGTACTATATAAATTTGTATGAGTAACAAAATTGATGACATCATTATAGAGAGGCCTCCAGCGGATTTGAAATAAGTACAAAAAACTTTTAAAAATATTCCAAAACAAGGTATATTCTGATATTGCTCAGATTCTAATAACTCAAAAAAAATTTCAGAAAATCTGCAGAAACTTTCCTTCTAAAAGTTCAGGCATGATTTGGTGCTATTTTAAAAATATGGAAATATAGCTACACACAACACTATCCATAGAGCTAAGCTGTGTTGCACTGAATTGTTTGACCTTTTTAGTTTTATATTGTCACCATAATGGTGCCAATTGAATTATAAATTTCTACAGTTCCTCAGAAATATAATGAAGGAAAATACATAAATAATTTCACTTTTTACAATCGATTTATGAAATGTATGTACTATATAATACAGCATTATATATTAGTAAACATCTGAAAACCGATAAAAATCTCTCTGAAAGTCACAATTTGTAGAATTTTTGGAAACATCAGACAATATACCTTATGCAGGTTCCACATTTTTCTTCCTATGTCTTCAAACCATTTGAATGTTAGAAGTAGCTGGGAACAGTTATGAACAATATTTGGCTACATATTGCATAATTTGAAGGTTTAGATGGAAAACTGTGGAAAAATGTTTTTCTAACAGTATGATTAGATGCAATCATCTTTGAAACTATTTCTGTAGTAGCCTACACCAGAAAGAAAAAAAACTAAATACTAGACAATTTTGCACCTAAGTAAATTTACACATGATGGTAAGTTGAAAATGCCTAAAAAGGTATGAAATGTCCAATTAGTCAAAAAAATCTTCTAAATACTGGGCATTTAGCAGAGCCTGCTAGTTAGGTGAATTATTGATTAGATGGTTAGGCAAATATACAACACCAATATCATATCTGCATTTTTGTGCTTGAAATATATAAATTGAATTAAAATTACTGTACAATAAATATATATCTTTTAATAAGCAACAAGTCAGATATATAAGAATGTTATAAATTTATTGCAGCTTGTTTTAAATAAAATAGAGAACACAGACAGTGAAGTAAGCAATTTTAAATTAATATTTTGCTTAAATAAAAATGCTTATTTTGATATTACAGTAGCAACTTTAATGCTTTTACAGTATAATATATATATATAAAAAGTTATAATATAGTAAGTGTTTGCTTTTAGTTAGAGTATAATTACAGAAACAACTCTAATTCAGTATTGTTATACAAGTAATGTCACATGTGATTCTTTACAATAGTCAATTAGTACAGTGTTGGATTAGTGGCACACTTTTTAAGCATGTGCTATGTTAGTCATAATACAGTTGTTATGTAATATTTAGTAAAAAAGTGGGAATGTCACAAAATTTAGTATATTTAAACAACCAATTTAATAGTATTGTCAATATGAGCTATATGGAAAAGTTTTGTTTTCCTAAAGAGATATCAATTTATATGTTATATACATGTTATAAAAATAATATCAAGACTGACTCAACAACAGTTAGTATAGAGATACTGGTGCTATTTGCATTTATTACTATGTAACATGAACCTGTCAAATTGTTTAAAAGTATTAAAACTGTATCAGTCATTCCATTTAAAGATGTCTACCAAAGGTGTCAACAGAATTTACAAAGTTTATTATCCTCTATTACAGTAACATATTTATCATGAGATTTAATTAGTGCCACTTAATAGTTATTAAAAAAACCTATATTATTATAAAATATTGGTATTTTTTATTTTAATAATTTATTATTAGTAATATAAAGGAATAATATTATTAATGCTACACATAGTGAGCCTGTGTTTAGTGATCAATCAATGAGCAGAACAAAGTGTGGAAATTGGGGGAAGGTGTGTTAAAATGCTAATAGCAGATGGAACCACCTGCTATCACTTGAGCCATTCGACCTGGCATCGACCCAATCAGGTTGTTGCCCACAAGTCAGTCATGGCATGGATCTCAATGTTGTCCAGACGCTGCTGAAGGTAACCCCAGAGATCCTCAATGGGTTTGTAGGTCTGGTGACTGTGGAGGCCATGTCAAAACTTTGTTGTTCTCCTCAAAGAATTTCAAAGTTGTGTGAGGTCTGTAACAAGTTGCATTGTCCTGCTGGTATAACATTCCATTCAGGGGGAGGTTCAGGGGAAGAAGATGCTGGTTCAGTATCTCTTAGTAGCCAGCAGCATTGAGGTTTCCCTGGATCCTGGTCAGTGGGTGTGGACCATTCTCTGTAAAAGTGCCCAAACTTGCAACTTTCCACTAGACCTATGCACTTTTGGTAGAATATGCTGACATTGGAGAACAGTACCACCCTGCCACCTGACATAACAACACTGCTGGGAAGCTACCAAATGGATGGGGGACCTTAAAAAGTAGCACCTTCTCCACTGTTCCACAGTCCAGTCCCTATGTTCCCAAGCCCATTGGAAATGTTCCCGAGCCCATTGGAAATCCGTCAGACAAATTATGTTCCTGAAGATTTTTAAAAGAACCCTTATTTATTATATTTAAATGCACAAATTTTCAAATATTCTGGAAATCTAGTAATTTACAATTTACTTTATTTAAAGTCACATAAAATTTTGTTACACAATAAAAATGTAATTAAACATTCATTAACATCTATTATATCTTAATCTACTGTTAGTTACTAGATTAATAGAATAAATAACTTAGTAAAATGAAAACTTAAACAGTCTGATAATTTTAATCATTTATTTAATATAGTTCAATATATAAATGAGAATGGTAGTAAGGATGTGTTAGTTAACTCAGAATAGAGATATGTTTAAAAAAGCTTCAAAACTACTATATAACTATGCCATATTATTCAATAGTTCATATTAGTGTTGATATATACTTATGGCTTAATACTGTACTATCTTTTGCATTATACTATAGTTTTGAAAAACATTATCATTGCAGATTTATGATTATGATAGCTTCAAAAATGAATATAGCTTCAAATAGCTTTCCAAATGAAAGATGACAAAGAAAAGTATAAAATGAATAGGGATTTTTAAATTGTGCATTAAATGGTCAACTAAAATATAAAATAGTATTAAACATAAATTTATATTTTATAAAAAAAATTATTGTGTGACAAACTTTTATGTGACTTTAAATGAAGTAAATTATAAATATTAGATTTCCAGAATATTTGAAGATTTGTATGTTTAAAAATAATAAATAAGGGTCCTTTTAAAAAATCTTTAGGAACATAATTCATCCCATGGATTGCATTACCAAATGACTATGGTTCTTGTCGGATGAATTACTTTATTTATTTTTTAACATAATTGGTCAGATGAATTGTGATGGTGGCTAATCTGTCTGACCAATTATGTTCCAAAAAAAAGAACATAATTCATCCAATGAGAACCATACTCATTGGGTAACATAATTCATCTCCAATACACATTTTGTCTAGTAGGCCTATATCAATTCCCACCTTCTCTTTGTTATAACAAAGAATTGTTTCAGGCTTCTGCTTCAGATTATGTTGTACAAGAACCTGAACATTTTCATGCAGTGAAGCCAGTGAATGTTGTTGCAATCAACTGGCCGCATTATCAGTGATTCATGCAAACCACTTTTCTCTTTCAACAGAGGCAGAATTTCATGTTGGTTTTGTCTAATAATACCTAACATTGTGCATTGCTTGTTCAACAACTGCTTGTCCATCAAAATATGATGGCCTGGTCCTGAAGGTTCAATCAATTTTGTAACAACTTGTAAAGGCAAAGACATGTTCTGTTTGCTGAGCATGTTTCTCTCTCCACCATATAGCATACTTGATATAGGTTAGATAGGTTACACTATACTACACCGGCACTACACAAAAAAAAATTCGGGAATATTGGCACACCAAAAATAAAAATGTTATAACAATTTTTCACGCCTCATGCATGCCTTATATTTTTTTTAAATGTCGATTTTTCACACCTCATGCACACCTACTATTAATTTTGGATATAATGTTAAATATTTGATGAATATATATCTAATAAGCTATAATAAATAATCACAGTTACTAAGGCTTTAACATGCCTATCACACCTTTTTTAAGGTTCCTGCATGCCAAATATCTTGAGAATATTGCTTCCCGAAAAAAAAAATGTCACTACAGAGAAACATACATACACACAAATTTATTATATAGAATATATCATATGACCATTACATGCCTACAGTTCAATGTTACACTGCTATAACATTGATTGTTGAAACAAGCCATCAATTGATGGCTGAGTTGTTATAGTTAGTCATAAAACGTGATATGTACATACATCATACATGATGAATAAAATTATACTTAGTCTAAGTGGATTGTAATGTATAATATGATATATTATAAGTCGGATAATATTATTGAGCTTGAACCTATGACTCAAAATATATTACAAAATAAACTTAATTCAATTAATAAATAAGATTACATCAATTGATGGTTTCGTAGTTCTAGTGTTAAAGGATTATCATTATGTACAGTTCTTTCCCCTCTAAAAAGCATAAATCTCAAAATAGACATAATTTCAATCACTTCCATCTCCCCTTAGACCACATAATTATACCATTCATTAATTAGACTAAATAAAAAATTAAGGAAATTTGAATTATATTTAATATAACTTATAAGATTAAGGAGCCTAAAAAATATAGAGGCTCTACATTTGGCTTTTTTATATGCATACAATGTTATACATTTAACAATATCTCATGCCAATATTTACCACTACCATACAAAATAAACCATAATTACATACTTAGAAAATCCCAATCGGAGAAGCACGATGCAAATATCAAAAAAAAGCGATAGAAAGCACGTTAAACCGTTTTGAATTCTAGAAAAGTCATGAAAGTTAAAATAAATACCATTACTACATTCAAACAAGAAACTTGAATAACCTTCTTTTTTTTAATATTGTTCAAGCTATTCATTTTGTATTATGCAGTTAAATCTGTATATCAAAAAAAATTATTCTGAATAAAAAAAATTTAGAAATAAAATACAAAAAGTTATTCATATTTATTCGAAGATTATTAACCCTAAAGTTTTTCGTTTCTGCGTAGAGTTGAGGGGGCACATGAACCCTCTTCAACTTTGGTATAAATGTTATTCCGAAAATAGTCGGTACATCCATAATACCAAAACTGTAACTAATAAATAAAATATGCATGCTTTATATTTAATAATGCTGTAATAAAATGACTTTGATCAAATTTTAATGGAGCTGTGGTTTTTAAAGCATGTTTGCTATCACAAAAAAAGTTAAATTTACCCCCTCCCCCCACCTCCCTTTATTCGTTGACAACCGGGAACTTTTATTATTTTATATAGTATATATTACGAAATATATTGTAGGTAGGTAATATTTCTAGTAAATATGTTGTAATTGATATGAGTTATTTTTTTTACATTTTGTATATATTTTTTTTTAAATTTAAAAATATGCTATTTGCAAAAATTAAATAGCTAAAATTAAAAGAATGAATAATGTTGATCTACAAATTATGTACTAGAATTTATTATATGTGCATGTAATTTGTACATTATTTAATATAAATTATTTAATGGATATAATATATGTATTATAGTTTTCATGTATTTATCAGTCGGGTTCGACGAACACCCCACCCCCCAAGAGATGCGGAGTTTCGCTAAAAAAAATAGTGAAAAATAAATTGTGTTAACTATAATATATATACAAAAAGAGACTTTTAAATTGTACTTTTTTTACTTGTTTGTTAATTTTTTGAACTGCGTACATACGTACACCAACAATATCTATTCTATCAACTAAACTCAATACAATCAACACAGATTATTTAATCAACACGAACAATGTTCATTCAATCAAAACCAAATAATATATGTTTGTACGATATTGTATATAATAAAAGTAATAAAACTTGCGAACAAACTTTTCCGTAAATGGCACAAAGCCTGTGAACTTTTTCAATGGCATGAGAAATGCTATTATCATTCGGAAGCGATTTTAGCCGCAAGTACTTTTATCAATAGTATTGAGCATTCAGAACAAACTGTCCGTGTCACAATTCATAAACATAAAGCTGAAAATGACAAACAAAACTGACACATTGTGAAGTGTTAGCAGAGGCTGTGTTATTTTGTGTGAGACATGGTATTGCTTTGAGGGTGTATTATTATAACGTTCAAAAGAGACAGAAATCTTAGAATTTTTTTAACTTTTATGAAAGCGGTGGCCTTTCATGATGAACAATTTAACAAACGTTTAAACCAAACTTGTCTGTTTCGCAGAAAATTGAAACAAAGAAAACAAAGTGCGCATGTATATATCATTCAAATGTGTCTCTAAAGTTAGCCACCATCAACAGACCCGTTAGAGTTAACGGCTTTTCACAACTATTTGTTAATAATCCTGAGGAGCTAAACTCGTTGACTCTCTGCAAGAAAGCGAAAGACAAGGCAGAATTTAATGCACAATGCATTAGCCGTCAATGTAATCAATGTGGACTAGAAACATTAATCGAGTACTACAGTAGTCTTTTGGAGTACAATTCGTCAACCATAGTAACATGGACCAAATGGGACAATGTTACCAGGACTAAATTGGACAAACGGCAGGGCAAACTTCAGGACAAAATTTACCAAGAAGTGATCAGCAAATATAGATTCGTGACAGATCTCCTGACTGAACTAATAAAAGAAATGAAGCTTTTTTCGACGCATGTGTTTCGAGCTCGATGGCAGTGGCAGCAGTTGAGAAATCTTCAAGAAAACTTGCCACTCAATGACGCGTTGTTTATTGCTGATTTCAGTGAAAATTTACCTGTGCAATTCTCAGAGGAAGCGATCGCCTCTCATGTGAAAGGCTTCAAGTATAAGTCTGTATGTCGTCGCGTTATACAGACATAAATCAGAAAGTACGGTCGGGTCGATGAGCCAAATATTTCATTCGAAAAAGAAATTAAAGAAAAATCGACTTGAAGCAAGAGTCGCGGTAAAGGATCCACTTCAGATGCTTTAATAGGTGCTTTAGCTATTAATTTTGCAATCTCCTGTTCAGTAACAAGTTTGAAGCAGTCGAACGCAGGGGGTAGACTATCTACTGCAATAGTTGGTGTTACAATAGGTTATAATTCAGATAGTATTTTCTCAATTTTGGTGTTAAAAAACTCCGCAAGGCTGTTTGCAGGATCTTCAACTTCAGGAATTTTAATTATATATGATGTATCAGATAGAAGATATTTTACTACTGAGAATAGAACACGAGAGTTCACAGTACCTGACTCCGAGATGACTTTTGATGAGAAGTAATCTTTTTTTAGCATAACGTATAAGCATAGCAACAACTTTATAAGCTTCCTGGTGATTTTCCTTGTCTAGATCATGTTATACAAAAATGGACGAGTTTAAACGGTTGTATACGTGTTTAACCTTTTTTATGTTAAATTTGGTTTGTCTACTTTTAAGTTTTAAAACTAAACTACTTTTGTTAACACATATCATGTAAGAAAAAATTTTTGTGAGGTATAATTCAACAAAAAATCGAAAATGGACGAGTTTGGCCCATATTTCCCCTTCATGATAAAATGCCAGTGGGTCATTTTGACATTTATTTGGTAATATTATTATTGGTATATCTTATGTTAAAAGGTGAAACGATCACACCTATTAATAATAAACTAAATTTTAAAATAAAACTATGAACAACATGTAATTTAAAAATCTCTTATATGTATAATATTGTTTTAAATAACCCAGTATAACCTATACCTACTGTATTAGGTAGTATAAAAATAAGTTCAAAAATAATATATAATTTTTTACATGAGTACGTTTAATGCTCATTCAATAAAAGAATCACTATTTTTTTAAATATAAATAAAAATACAAAAAAATTATATACACATTGTCTTGATTAAAATTGTGAGACATTTGGACATTAGCCTGAAAGTCGATATAAAGTCTAAAACTAATTTCGAACACAATTTAAAACAATTTATTAAATATGCATCTATCTACGTATAACATATATACATAAATATACATTTTTAAATATGTCAAAAATATATATCCACAAATCACTAAATGTTGTTTATCATTTTTGACGCTTATTAAAATTCCGTTTCTGTCTTCAAATAAATAAGAACAATAGCATCACGTGTCTGAAAATGAAATATACATGTAATTATATTTACTTACATTATACAAATGAATGTCTAGAACAAAAACACGTTATATGAAAAATATTAAATGAATTATCAAATAACTGGGGATACACAGTTTACAACAAGAGGTCAATAACATTATAGTTAGGTAATTATATAGTTTATAAAACAAAAATTATTCAATATAATGACACATTCTGATTCTTTACACTGGTCACCCATCCACATAACTTTTAGATATAATTTACATTATTTTATTGATAATTAATAGATTTTATTATTGTTATTTGGATTAAACCTTCCAACGTAATTAAACGTAGATGTTGGCTACTCGTTTTCTTACCTTAATATTAATTATACTATATATATATTATATATTCTTACTGTTAATATATTATACGTTATATTCAAGTTACATCTTACCATGTCTTTAGACTCGGAAACCGGCGTTACCCATGAGTCATCGAACTTGTGCCATTTGTTGGTTTTAAAGTTTTTAGTGTGAGCTATGTAGTGTCCTCCGTTTAAGTTGCCCATGTGACTTCCAAATGCGCACAAACTGTAGTTCACAGGCGTAGGCCTACTGGTTTCACAAGCCGTTAATTCGAAGTCGCTAAAGATACAATTCAAAATATAGTTTTAAATTATGCCTGCAGCTTTACATTTAATCAAAAATATTATTTATTACAGATTTGTACAAATTTCAGAATTTAGAAATCGCAGTTGTTAGAAAAAAGTGTCATGAACATATTTGCAAGTGAATCGTTTACAAGTGAACTTTAAAAATTTGTTCTGTTCTTTACATTTTAACATTGATTCTATATATTAACATTTTTAGCAGTTGCTTAGTTCTTAATGGTGACTTATGCGATGTAAATCATTTTTAATAGATATCATAATATTTTTCAAAATTAATAAACATAGGTACAGTTAGAGAGATTTGATAAAAAAACAAATAATTTGTTTGCATATTACAAATTATTAACAGTAAATCTGCCAAGCTAAAATTAAAAAGTATGGTTGAGGAAGTGTAAAAATAGAATAATTTTTCGGAGGTTGACATTTAAAAAAGGATATTCGACAATTAGCTAAAATTTTTACATATGGTTAATATGAAAATAAAAATTTAATTTAATTAAAATAATATATTTTTAAACAATGGCTATGTTGTATAGTGTCTGCGCAAATGCATTATTTATTTAAAATACAAATTATAGTTATTGTTATATCTAGTGACAAATTTTATGATTATAAATAATAAATATTAAAATAATTTGCTTATCACATCTAATTAATAATGTTTAAAATTAGGAAAAATATTTATTATTGTTGTAAATTTTAATTTTTTCAAATAAAAATATTCGTTGATTTTTTCCATATAAATATTTATTACATCCGGTTAAACAATGATATTGATGTTTAATATTATCAATTATTCTTTATAGATGGTTCAATAGAATACAAAAATTGGGAAATAGTTAATAAAGAATATAAAATGCCTGCGAGAATATGATTATATTTTAATTTAGTCTAAAATAGTATCTTTTCAGAAACCATGACATCTGAAATATTAACTGTTGATATAAAATTCCACAAAATTACAATAAATAAATAATATCTAAACATAATTAAAACATAATATCCGCAATAGATTTTAATATTGCCAAACATATATTGGACAACATTAAATAAATAACTTGAGATAAACAATCTGTAAAAAATATTAATATTTTCTCATGCATATGACACGAATTTATAGAATAAGCCAGTAAAGATTTGTTAAATAGTCTAAAAGTAGTCTTTATTTGAAAAGTGTGGTATCGTCCCAATAGTGATCTAGAATTAAATATAACGTTTTAAACTGACGCAAATAGAATAATAATAATAAAATATATCAATTGTTCATCAACATAAATTATAGCCCAAATCATCGTCATAACACAGGTAGCACATACTCGACAATAGATATATAATCGATATAAGTTGTACGTGTTTATTTATATGTTTTCATATAATATATTTTATCTAAATGAAAACTTATTATTTATCGAAAGCTTATTTTATCAGATTCATCATTTGATTCTGTTCTGCAGTCCCCCGTTAACATTAATATCAAATTTCAGTTATCATCATAATACTTTTTTGGAACTACTCGCATTTTATATCATTGGATAAATTAGCTTGTTTATGTATATATATAATACGTATCAGTATAATTATATAAGTAAATAATTTTTAATCGTAATATATTTCTTTTTAACAAGGACAAATTATGTTTCAAATATGTGTTGTGGTAGTTGACTATAAAATGGTCGGCATATATTAGTTAGCGTTGTTGAAAATCATATAAATAAAATTAATGAATATGACATAATCAGCGATAAAAAAGTAATCGCATACTTACTCAAAAGGTATACTGACGGGAGTGAATATCTTGCATTGATTATGAGGATCGAAAGAAAATCGTTTAAGTTGAACAACTAGAACATTAGGCAGCTTCCACAGATCAAATTTCTTGTGAACTTGAGTGTCTTTTCCACATTTTTGACAAAAACATTTGTTGTCATCACTGAGAATTTCTGGGGATGTGAAATCATTAAAACAGTCCATTAGTTTGAGATCGGCTGTATTGGTATTCCTGCTGTGATAGTTAATTCTTTTTATTTTTGATTCGTCTTTATATCGATATTTTCCGGGTTGCTCCTTTGTAAAAGTCAATTCAATTTTCGAAGCTAAAAAAACACCAAATACAAACTTGAGCATTAAAACCAATGTGTTAAAATAAAATGTTAATATTACATAACAGGAAGGAAAAAAGGGTTTCAGAACAAAAAAATAAAATTTTATAAGTAATTTTATATTTATAGCTTTAGAATAAATATAAGCTTTACGTAATACAAAAACCAGTTAGAAAAGCTAAAAAACAGTACAGGTAAATAAAACAGCTTCTCAGAAGTAATACAAAAGAAAGAGAAATAGATAGGCTAATATAATATGCGAATGTCAGATAATATCATCCGATTTGATATATGATATTTTATAAATAAAAAATAACGAAAATAAGCAGTTCGAGAAAATAAAAAAATTAATAAAAGTGTTACATATTTTTTAATTCTTATAAATTGAGAGACTATAACATCTAAACAGTATGACAGTCTGAAAAGATAAAGTAAAAATGTGAGGGTATGAAATAAAAATATTATGCTAAATATTAGATAAAATTATTAAATGTATTAATGACAAACGAAGAACTTCAATTTGAGAAAAATAATGAAGATCGACGGATATTTGGATATAACATAATTATGTGATTATGACAATTTTAGAGAAAGAAAATTGTAGGAGGAAATGAAGGACTACTTACCAATATTAAAAATGTAAAGTTTTTTTCATTCAGAATATGAAAGCAATAAAGGCATTATGATTCTATGAAATATCTAGAAAATGTTTAAAGAACGCTCAACGATACACCTCGAACTATTGTTATATATTTATAATACAATAAAACCCAATCAAAACAAAATACTCTAATATGAAATAATTTAGTATTAATTTTTAACATTATTAAAAACACTCTAGATAAACGACAAAATAATTTAAGCTAAAATTATCAACAGAGAGACTGACACTTTTAAAACCAAAGAAACACACAAAAAGGTAATTCCAAATCTATAAAACTATAATAGAACGTTGTTAGTCCAGTGTCGCTATATCCATTTTTATCATTTTTCGGGCCAAGCTTAAATTTTAGGGCTTGGTTAAAATTTGAAGAAAAAGCTTAATACATAAAGTTATAGGTATGATTAGTTCAAACAACTGGTATTTTTAATAACAGAAACAAGATTTATAAATTG
>JAUZND010067905.1:0-17382 GCA_034780555.1 Coelogynopora nodosa | reverse complement strand
TCAAATAAATCAAATAAATCAAATAAATCAAATAAATCAAATAAATCAAATAAATCAAATAAATCAAATAAATCAAAAAATGGAATAAATCAAATATATTGAATTGAATATTTAGAATAAACGATAAATAAAAATAAGCTGGATGAACGATAAGATAAATTACATTTAACGACGTGACCATTCTAAAATATTATATTTTATCTTGAATACTTATAATTCGTGTTAAATTTGAAATAAACAAGTATGCTCTTTTTTCAATTATGTCCATTTAAGAATGAAACAGTTGTATTCCCATTTTTACCAATCAACTGTTATATAAGTATTTAACTTTAAAATATTAAATATGAACGAAAAATATGAAATATAGTAGAAGATACTAACATTTCAAAAATATTATATTTGGCAAATGCATTTTAATTTAAAGTGGATTTTAAGAGGCAATAAACATTCTGTAGTAAAACATACACCTCTACTTTGGTGTTTTATATTTTTCATCCTGAAAAATTAACTATATTATATGAAATGAAAAAATTATATTTAATATTGAAATTTCTTCTATTCAGTAAATACACTAATTTTTGTTGCAAATATTCAATAATTATATTTTTTTATCCATGTACACCTCAACGTGATATCATAGTGATTGTTAAAAAACGATTGTACTTATAAATAATGCCCAATAATACTCTAATATATTGACAATTAAGCAAAATATTTACATATAATATAGGTTGAATATAGCTATTTTTATATATCTCAAATTAGGAATATATATTTAGTCATATAGGACACTCGAATAAGTAAGTACACATCAATATTTAAAAATTACTAACACAAGATCTCTCGATTTACGCAATGCAGATTCATCTCTACTAAGATATAATAGTTTTGCCTGTTTCACATTTTCGGAAATGGAAACCATATAGTCATAAATCAATCAGATTATTGCAAGACAATAATTGCATTTAATAATAGATGTAGGTGTGGTTAATACAACGATATCATGTAAAAATGTAATAATAATAATAATAAGCGTGTATTAATATTTTTATATACATACAATAATGGCATACAATAATCCCACACATGTTGTAAAATATTATACAAGATTATCAGATAAATATGTATTGTCAGAGATCTAGATCCCAAGATACTAACTATTATTTGATACAGTTTCAGATGCCGCGGTTAAAATATTATTAATTAAAATATAAGACATATTGTTACAATAAATTAATATATCAAATACATACATAACCTGTGCTCTATATAAGTTACAATTTGACACACACATATACAATATATTATAAGTGTAACATATCCAACAAATATTTTATATAAAAAAATAAACTATAACAGTTACAGATGAAATAATGAATTAATTTTTTTTGCAATATTTAGATATCAATTTAAAATTATGTTAATTATTTAATTGTAAGGGTAAAAGTGTTTTGATTTCTATGAAACGCAAGCAGTAAAAAAAGAGTAAATATGCAAACATGAGACCTTTTATACTGTTCTAAGCTTCAATATTTTCTGCCGTATTATCTACGGGTGGATATTTGGGACAAATTGGTAAAATGGAAAACAATGAATGTTTCTGAAAGTATGTTCGAAACATGTCTAGTTCGTATGTGCTCATTATGCACTCGTCCAAATCGCTTTTTGTATCCTCCGTTTTTATTTCGTGTAAACCTCGGTCCTTGAGGCTTCCTGAAAAGGAAAGAGATAATTTAAAAAAACGAATTATGCGTGAAGAACATATTTATTCAAAATTATAAATTTAATTATAATTGGACATATAATAAGTAATACGTTGTAATAACAGTTCCTTACAAAAAAGCTGTCGTGTAATACATAATATTTTAAAAGTAGGTAATATAAAAAGGGAAATCATTAAAATATATATTGAACATTTAAAAACAGACATTATTACTTTGAATCACATAAAAATAAATCAAAATGTCAAAATATACAATAAACAAAGTCTTCACTATAGTCTATCTCAAACAGCAATCAATCTACAGTAAATATAGGATGGTAAAGAAGGCCCGCTCACTTTATATAAAAAAATACAATATTATAATAAATTCGGACATAAAGGAATTCGTTAATTTAGAATACATTACAAATATTTAGTCGATTAGGGTATTATGTAATAAAGCAGGCGATTTATGTTAGAATGCGTAAGTTACGTAATTGAATTAAAATATTACGTTATCACTAATTACCAATTACGTAATATATCAAATAACGCTTCACCTTGAGGGGTAAATTGAAAGCCCAGCATTCTATACAGGTCTGACAATATTTAAATTTTAATAATAAATCCAAAAAAATTTGAAATAATCTTTTTTATGACTAACAAATAAAACACAGTGAACGATTTTATTTTACACATTTAGAAAATGATATTATATTTATACTGCATCATTTAATTTCTCCAAGTACTAGTTGACAACTATTTAGATCTGATTACATCACTTCAATACTGTAGTACGTATGGTTATAGTTAGTTAATGTATATATTAAACTGATAATATAATAGTTGAAATGGCTGGATAATTATAACAATATGTATTCGTCTTCTACAATCCAAAATATACAGAACAATAATTAAAATTTTCGTTACAAATTATATATAATGCAATGATATGTTTAACTTCTGGTAGTTTCTTTTCAAACAAAAAATCATATTAATATATATTATTATACTTAAGAAAATAGTTCATTCTGCGCGATAATTTTAAAATATACTAAATTTACTAATTTATTCTTAAATTTGCAGCAAATAATTTACTTATTATTAGGCCAAATTGCTGACATAGGTTAAATTTAGTCAAATTGTTATTGAGGCCAAACACATCTACCATCCAACAAGTTCAACTATTATAACATATTTATGTAACTAACATACATACTACTGAAGAGATCCAATAAGACCGAAGCCGCTGTGATACTTGGATAAGTAAAATTATACATTGATATTATAATTGTATTACTGTAATATGACAGCGATTTTATAATTTTTGATATTTAGATATATTTTGAGGATCATTATTTATTGCGAAAAAACTTGATCACTAATCTATATTGTATATATATATATATTGATACTATCTCACCAGGTAAAGTGTTGTCCAGCAAAGCGGCAATGAATCCCCCAACGAACATATTTATCGTGAGAAGAATTGTAACCGTTTCTGAGAGAATTGAACTACCTACAATAAAATGTGATCAGTGTTTATTCATCATTCTATTAATTATTGGTCACTTTAGTGTAACTTTGCACGTAAATACATCCGAAATAGACTTAAGCAGGAATAATAAGGGTTTAAACTCGTAGAGATATCTATCGAACTACTATTGTTTAAATTGTAATTGAAATTATAATTTTATAAAGTTTTATAAAGTTTATTTAAAATTATAGCTAGTCTTTTTTTAAGTTATCCTATTTTTAATTAACTATTATAACATTTGTAAAACGATATCTTCATTATATTCTTGGACTTTTTATTAAATGTTATGTATATTTTATTCTATTCTTACAAATTGTAACTGTTATCTATACTAATTATTGTTTTTCCAGAGTAGCCAATAAATTTGACTTATAATATTTGCTGTTTGTTTACTATCGGTTTCAATACCCCACCAATTTCTTCTGAATATATTTTTTAATTTTAATTATTTATTAATATGCTTCTTATTTTTTTAAATTTTCTTCAAATGTCTTTTCATTTTTTTCTTAGTCGTCTCCGTTGACTTTTCTTTAACTTTCATTCTGAAATAATTATAATTAATACAATTAATCTGGGCCCATTATCTACATTTGTTTCTATAAGCTTTCTGGCTAATTACGGCAACGATTTAACAAAATGATTCGTATCTAATCTCCTGCATATCGATGGTAATAAAACGAACTCATTCAACCCCTAGAACACATCCAACTGATAGATATGTTTTGTTATATGATTAGTAGTCGAACTTTTTTTAAATATAGACCTACAATAAATAAACATCTATTGTAAAAAATAGTGGAAAGGACGCTCACCTAACGAAATGCTTGATTTGTTATTAGTCACCCAAGTGGGGATCATAAGTCCGGCAAATATGGAAAAACCGATCACGAGCAGATTTCTCATCAGTTTCAAATTGACATTTTGTAAGTTGGATATCCCAACGCCGGTTATAACACCTGCAACAATTATGACATATATGAAGGAAAAATTCCACCCACAAACCTTTTACACTATATATATATATAATTGGATCAGGAAAATTGTCCTATTTCGGGATTACGATCAGCTGACTATGTTGGAGAAAAAAAACCGCATTGATTAAATCACCATAAACTGTTGTCACGCAAACAATATGTTTGACATGTTTCGTACTCTTTTTTCTTTTTTTACTTTCCGACATATCACATGTATGGCATGTGTGCCTGTATAATCTCTCCGTCCCTAAAATGACCCGTCCATCCTTCCTCAAGTGGCGCTGGAGGCCGTGGATTTGTTATTGTCATTCTAGGCTATGTAAACTAGTAGAGTTCGCTATCATTATGCGTCACATTAAGTAAAATAATTTCTACAAAAAACTTGTTATTAATGTATTTATAATATGTGTATAAAAGATAAACATATGAGTGTGTGGTGTATTGAACTCAACCCGCCTACACATTTTTTATAGATATAATGATAAGAGGTTGTCTATTAGATGCGATGATTTCACAATAAAATATAAACATTTCGAGTCGGGGTATACAATACAAAGTCACATCTCCGATATCAGATGCAACTGATTATTAGGAGAACTTTTGAAATGAATATATAACGCTTTCAACTTGCTAAACAAAAATAGCTATCTTACCGAACATCACGAAGAAGAGGCCACCAATTATTGGTTCAGGAATTGAAATAAAAAGGGCGCCAAGTTTTGGAAAGATTCCCATAATCAATAGGACTGCAGCAGTTGCCTGGGCAACACGGCGACTTCCAACCTAAAATAGACATTCACATTTTATTTAGTGTAAACGAATTTCAAGGTGGTCATTCAAATTAAAAAATATATAAGCCATTGTATGGATGTTCAAGTTATCCCATTTTTACAAAATACATTAAGTAAAATGTATCATATTATTCATTTAGCAGTTTATTTCTAACGAATATTTGTGTTGAAAAAATATGTTTAAAAATGTATTGCCAACAGCCCATAAATATAGTAGTTACGGTAAACACTACAAAATATCCCTCGAAAAAGTTTCAAAGTTTATCCATTTTACTGTTATGATTTAGTTTATTTTTAGTATACGTACATGTTTAAATATGACAGGTGTAGGTATTTTTGAGTGTTGTCCTATAAAAAAAGTGCACAGTAGTACATGAGTTGCATGTCTAACATAGCTAAAAATATAATCAGGTCTCAAAGGACTGGCTCACCCCTACCTAAGACCGCCCCCCTAAAACTGAAACCTAGACCAAAATTACTCCTGAAACTAAAAACAAAATTCCACCCATTGAAACTGAAACGGAAACTCTAAAATATTAAAATCTTAAGTCGATTGATTTTAAATAAGTCAAATTTATTTTCTAGTAAATTGGGGGCAAGGATTTCAAATTTGTCTGTTCCAAATCGAAAAGTGTAATTCTAAAAATTATTCGTAAACGAGATTTGATAACTTGACAGAATTTATAAGTAGGAATCGTGGAGCATTTGCAAGCTTAACAGAATATTCACTTTATAAAAGGATAAACGCAATTCGTCACCTGCTAAGGTGGTATTCCCTAACTCACTAGTTTAATTTGTAACTTTATAACTTTTTATTCACTTTTCAATAATAAAGATTCGCTATTATTCTCACTATTGGTAATGTAATGTCTCGACACACTACTCGTTATATTGTACATCAGAGGCTGAATAAATTAATACTCTGCCGCAGACAAAGAGTTATGAAGTGTACCATGATCCTATGCTATCCCCTGATGAACCCTCAAGTGCTTCAATTTGAATTGACTTAAGCGACTCTGAAGAGGATGATATTAACGCACTGTCACCGATCGATACACAACAGCCATGCTCATCAACTAATATTTGACAATCTATTTATCCTGTTTTCATTGACTTGTTTAATTTAAAAGTTAATTACCATCAGCAACGATCTACTAGATTCTACAATTGTACATAAACAGAATGAATCATTTACATGTGGGCATTATGTGATTACGTGTTCACGTCATTATTGTTCAGTTTTCGTTTCAGGTGGAGTTTCGATTCAGGTTTCGGTTTCAAGGGGAGGTTGATTGATCTGAGGATGGTGTTTCTATGTTTATCTTTGTTGTATATATGCAACGCATATACTTTTGTGCACCATTACGATTTCACATGATATACACTGTTTTAAAAGATGTCGAAATCTCTTGTGTACCGTGATGTAACTAACTACCGTGAAATATTCACGACCTGTTTTAAAAAAACGTAGCAATGTTATAGGATTGCCTATTGTGAAAAACAATTGTTTTAACAAGTTAATATATTATAAACTATTGTAAGTATGTTAATACAATACATTTACAGATATGTAAGCATAAAGTCATGACATTTGTCACTCACTCTGGTCATTCCAATCGATCCGATGTTCTCACTGTAGGACGTGGTTGTTACGGGACATCCCAACAATCCTGATAAGAAGCATCCAAATCCTTCGATGGTGATGGCTTTAAGCAGTTTCGATAAAGGATATGTAAATTTCAGAAAGTCGAAAACGAGAACATCTTATTTACCAAATATAGTATTTCATACGAATAATGCCACGATTTTATAGTTAACGGTCTCTACCAATTGAAATAATAATCAATATTAGTTACGTTATATGAGTTCATTGATAGTTTAATGTAATATATTTGATTATGTAATATAATTGTAAATAATGCATAATTAGTGTTATTGAAATAACTATTGATAGGTAGCCTATTGATATCGATAGATATTGAACCACTATTTTTAAAATGGGTAAATAAATGAACAAGAGATTGAATGAATATCTAATAAGGGTGGTTTTAAAATATAGAAGTCAACTAATAAAAAATAATTAAAAATCGGATCTTAAAAAAAAACCAAGATTGATGCTCATTTTATTAAATATTTCTAGATTTACCCAGATATTAACAACAAATCTAAGATTAGCCAGAACTTACTATAATTAAATTATCGATTTACCCAGATATTGACAGACAACAAATCTACGCTTTAGTCAAATTTTCAATTTATACAGATATATGCAACAAATCTAAGATTAGCCAGAACTTACTATAAAGAAATTATCCATTTATAGAGATATTGACAACACGTCTAAGATTAGCCAGAACTTACTATAAAGAAATTATCGATTCATTCTACAATAGATAAAACCGGTCAAAGTGTCGATACGTCGATTTTAATTCAAGAAATTCATCGGTAGATCTGGATGTGTCACAATAATATACTTATCTTTTTCGCTAATCATTTTGGGACTCTACGCCTGACAGAATGATTACTTCAGAATGGGGATAACATGTTATACATCTTATTGAATTGTCACTGAAGAACTATGTCTGTATTGATACTTTAAACTAGTGTTCATGGCGTCTAGGATGAAACATTTAGACGTTATATCTGAAATGTTTATAAACTTATATTACGTATTGTGTCGAACGTTTGGTATCAGATAACAAACATCCAGATTGGATTAAACTTTATTGTTTAACTTAGAAAACCTTTAATCATATCAATTTGACACCTGTCAGAAGATCCTCCCCACCTTCAGCCGATAGTCCTTAACTAACTCACTGTTGTTCAACTTATCGACATAGAATATTAAGATCGGACAGTCCACACTACAAGACTTCATTAGTTTCTGGTTCACTACAAACTAGACATCTAATTATTTTAAATGATTATGTTTGACCAGATACAAACATTGAAAACAAAAATTTTAATATTCGTGTACGTTAGTGAAAAGAAAAAATAGGCTTTGAATATCTGATCATGAACATTAACATGTTATAATTGTTAGATAACAGCTAACATAACAGCTAGATAACAGCTAGATGTTAGATATGCATTCATGTTATTGTGAAAACTACTTTTTGGAATCTTCAAATGTTGAGAAGAAATAATCGCTGGGAATAATTATTACTAAACGAACATGTCATAAATCACGCTGTTAGCAATGCAATGTTGAGGAACTACAGTTTGGTTCAGTTTTATCCTGAAGGTCTAAAGATACGAACAGTATGCTATTGACATAAAATAATGTTGAGACTACCTTCAAAGTATTATATATCTGGCGAAAAAGTCAAAGGATCATATAAACGCTTGCTTTGAGGATTGATTAATCTTGTTTTGAGGATTGATTAATCTGTTATTGTTAAGGAACAACTATCCGCAGACTATTTCCTGAATGTGTTGATGGTGTCACTCTCATGCATAAACGCACACTTATAAGAATATCATTTTCCCGGTTTTTTAATCACTTTTCTCTTGATATTTAAGCACTTTTTACGCACTTTTTGCCCAAAATATAATTTTATAATGTAGGTTTAAAAAAGTGTATACAGAATATATTAATCATATAATATTAATGTAGTAGATTATTATTATACAATAAGTTGAGAAAACACAGATGGAACGAATTATAACATTGAAAGTGCTTTTTCACATTCTGATAGTGTTTTATGTAAAGTTCACAAATAGTATTTTTTTATTCTTCATTCTTAGGATAATAAAAATATAGTCTTAAATATAATTAAATGAAATATAGAAAAGTATAAAGTCAAAAAAATATTAAAATAATAAATTCGCCGTAGGCTAATTTTTTGACTATTAAAATAAATTTAATATAATTATTTTGACACAACACCCTTCTTAGAATTAAGTACTTTTCCAGGATTTTTGCTGTTGAAGTGATTTTTAAGCACTTTTCCAGGTCAGGAATTTAGATTGTTGAATTAAGGCACTTTTCCCGAATTTAAGGATTTGTGGCAACCCTGTTAAATATTTTAAATATACAACTTAAATAGTTTACATATTAATTGGAGATGATGTGTCAACGAAAACCATTTAAATAATATTATTCAGGAGTACAAATAAAAAACAATTAGAAAACTTCTGAAGTTCTAAAATATATTAATACTCGCGAGTTTCAATTTGGCGTGATCAATACATTAGCATATATACCAATGATATTGCCAACCAACATGAAGTCTTTATTTATATAATTCATAATCGTCTAACACATATATCGCTAACATACTTCCCTATTGTCGTCTGAGTGGTCACTGTTAAAATGTCAAGATTGCAAGGCAAAAATTGACCCCCCATTCATATACTTTCAATTAATTGGAACAAAATGATTAAATATTAATATTTAATTATATCAGAATAAAAAAAAAAAGAATAAAAATTAAAACCCATAAGTTTAGGTTTTGAGATCCATAATCAGAACCATTTCCATTATCACCAGATAAACATGTTTTCTCACCCCTATTTATGGCAAACTTGGGGGGCTCCGGTGCCCCGCATAAATGAGCCGCGGCATGATAGTCGCCAACGCTCTCCACAACGGAGCACACGATTATCGCAAAAAAGGCCAGAACCGAGGTGGGCGATATGCTGGGCGTACCAAATTGACAGGGGTAGGGGAAGTGGAACCAGGGAGCCAAAGATATTGCGCTGATACGGGTGTCTGTGCGGGCGGCGTAGCCCCATTCTGTGCTCTCCTGGGGGAGAGTGTTGGTGGAGGTGAGAATGACACAGACTATCCAAGAGGTGGCCATCGCGAGCATCACCTGGCGCCAATAATGAGGAGTAATGGGATTAGATGAGGTCGCGACCTGTGTCTGTTATAAATAATGAGGATGTGTATTTAATGTAGGCCTAATCATGAAAGTTAAGAATGACTTGATAGCACAAACTTAATTAAATTACTTGTTTTTTATTACTATGTTTTCAGTATTTATTTTGTATGCGGGATACGTGACACATTGTTAATTTTGTTAATACAATTTAACCCGTGAAAGAAATTAAAAATTTGAATAATTCATTGCAAATTATACATATATATCTGTATTTTGCGCTCATAAAAAATACATTATCCGAACTCAAACGTGTTTTGTTTTGTATCACTAAAATGAGGGTGATTTGGTTCTTTTTTTGGAGCGCACCAAAATATAGATTTACCCTATATCGCTGTGGTGCATATAACACTTGTGCCGCAACAGTCATATATATATATACATATGTTTATATTCATTTTACAACTAAATGTCATGAAACTGTTATCACAATTATTATTTACCGGCGCAATTCTAAATGGTGCACACCAGGCTGCGTGACATTTCCGCGCTTTTGAATACCATGGAAACGGTAGGCGTAGACGATCAATATAGAATGTGAAAAGGATTGTTAGAAATGTTGTCCTGAAATTAAAAGATGAAAAAATGATGTGTCAAATTTTAATATAATTATTTCATTCTCTTCCTTTTGTTCTAATGAACAAGGTAAAACTTATTCTGAATGGATGTCGGTATAATCCCTCTATAATCAAGGGACTATTGATAAATGCGAATTTAAACAAAACCTTCCTAACAGCATTTAAACGAATGTTAGCTATTACAATTATTCGAATATTTAAAATCTATAAATGATATGTACTTTCTAATTAAAAAAATAGTAATGTACTTTATAGTAATCATGACGATTATAATAGTGTCAAATATTGTAAAAGGTAAATGTCCCAGAGTTTACATTTACGCCTTCTGTACAGCTAGCTCCAATTTATATTCAGTGCCGATTTTCTTTAAACGCTTTATCTCAGAATTGAGGCCAGTGATATCCAATAAAACACTTGACATGGATCAGATTGGAGTCAATGTTAGCACTTGTCAAATACATTACATGTTAAACTGTCGCCAACAAAAGGTCAGCAATTTTTGACACATACGTAGATCAGCCAAAGTGAAAACATGATATTTTAAAATATATAATGCTGTAATACATTTTAAAAATGTAGATTGGTAATGTCTAGCTATGCATTTTACCATATATTTGTGTTCACATTTAATGCATTATTAAATTGTTATATTTGATGTTATTCAAAACATAACGTTATATTGCACCATTTAAAAGTTAGTAAACCTCACATGAATATATATAAATATATTGCGTTTACCCTGGTTCAAACATGTTTAACTTTTTATATATGTGTTACAAAGTTTTTCTTAGTTTACTTGTGGGTAATAAATCTTGTCTAAATTATTAATCAGCTACAAAATTCATTTTACTTAATATATCCATCCATTACTAAATAGACTCAGTTTTCCAACATATTTTAATATGCAATATTTCATTTCATAATTGCCAATCAATATCTTACATCATTGCAATCCACCAGTGCCCCTCCGATTTCATTGAGGCATGTTGAAAAAGTGAAATTCCAATCAGTGATATCGAAGGGGCAATGACAAGCGGTCCGATGAATCGAAGCAGAAAAGATAGAACTCCGCTTAGTCCAATACATACTTGAAAGGCCCCACTCAACAGAATCGTTCCACTTATCTATGAAAGTAAAGTAAATTACTTTAGGAAAGTTATTTCTATTGTATACCCTGTCGAATGTATTTGCAGTAAACAATTATGGCAGCAACATGGTAACACCCAGTAGTATTCATTTATCTAAAAAGTACTTAAACTTATAATGTAAAGCTTGTTTACTTTATCATACGACTTATTAAATTATCTATTATTATTATAGTTGTCCGTCCTAATAAGCAAATTCTAAAAGCATTGAAAATCGTTTTGTTTTAGTCTTTCATATCCGTGGAGTTGTATTTCCATCATTGCAAAACACCAAAAACCGGTATTTATCAAAAGACAGTGTAATCAAACAAAGCCAGATGGCCTTGAAAATAGTGGAATATTTAGCTGCCTTGGAAGGTTTATCCCTGTCACCAAAGAAACCACACAACCGTCAATATAAAATACTTATACTATTTTTAATATATTTTATTAAAAAAATACAGTACGTTAGGTATTTAATCATGAATGTTTATGTTAGATAATATCGATTAATTATTTTTGTTTCAAATTTGTCTTTAGAAGTCATGACAAATGGTATTGTTCAAATGATAGCTGTTATTTTTGAGTAATCTCGAAATTGATCCCTCTTTGACGTGGTCTTGTCAAATGCAAATGTACTAAAACAAAATGTAATTAAAACCAACTTTACTAACATTTTAATAAAATAAAATAATAAAGAGGAAAAGGAAAAGAAACGAAACGAAATACTATAATTTTAATTCAACATTTAAAATGGAGAATCCGAATTATAATTTACCAGATTAGCCCGAACTTGCCATGGAGGTTGAACTGTTTCTGTGATGTTTAACGTTAATGTAGCATTTTCGGACGCATCTACATCAACGAAAGTAATAAACAAATATTTTATCATGCAAATAATTACATTGAAAATACATGTTATTAGTGTATTACAAATTATTGTTTTATTAATTCACATAAAATATGATCAATAAACATATTTTCAAATGAAAGTTTCAAAATTAAATCTTTATGAAGTTAACTATGTTAACAAATGTTGGGAAAAGAAGCACAGCTATATAACGCATTAAAGCGTTTTAAATAGAATTTTATTTCGACTAATTTGTATAATATCGATTAATAATATTAATTATTAATTTTAATATTAATATTAATTATTAATAAAAAAAATTAAAAAAACAAAAAAACACGTAATTTTCACATAACACAACAACAAAAAATTAGCTCAATAAAATAGAAGTTGATTGAATATGATATTAATAGTCGGTCAACATACAATTCTCAGCAACGTATAAAGACGATGACAGGTAACGGAATAGAAAAGATAATCGCAACACATTTTTAGATAAAAACATTATAGAATTATTTTAACATGTAATAAACATCCAATAAAATTATGTGTTTCTTAATATTCTTTAAATTATAGTAGGTTTTATAATGTAATTAAATTTAATTACTTACAGTAATATGAATTAATAACATTGAATTAAACACATTTTGCAATTAAAAACAGATGTAACTAAATTAATATATTGTACATTAAGACAATGTATTGCTTTAAGTATGACTGTAAACAGTAAGTTTATTAACATATATTTTAAGACAAAGTTTTGTAGTGTAAAAATTTTAATCAATTTTACTTAATATGTATATATATTTAAAATCTATTTGTTCAACGTATTTGATACCGCACAAAAAGGAAGAAAAAAGGACTGTACTTTTTTAGATAAAGGGATTTTGAGATTCAAATTTGCACTTCATATATGTTAATGTAAATTATCCACCTCAACAAATCCCAACCCCTTCTAACGTGGGATAACCGTACCCATACATACCAACATATCTCAATGCACCGCAACAAATCTTAACATATCGTAACACATCCTAACTGTATCCTAACTGTACCTGGCAGACATGGAGGAATAGTCGGCAGCTTCATCATCTCAATAATTGGAATGATCAGACTCGCACTGCACCCCTGAATAATCGGTAGTCTAGAAAACAAAATAAACATGTACGTGTGATTATAATGCAGATGTTAAAGTTATTGTCGATGAACATTTATTATTGTGCTGCGCTGGTCACATTTAGCTAACAAATTTGGCATATTTTAAACTGTATTAGTAGGAATAGAATGTAATTATCAGTTTAACCTGCTAAAAATAATTTACTTTATAAGTATAATTTTTTTCGTAATGCAATATTTAAAAACGGTATGTTAAAGTTTACAAAGTATCTAATTAAATTTATAATTATAAAAAAAATATGAAGCAGATCCATAATATCACTAAAAAAACATATTCACCTGTATTTATTAAAAGATATTATAATCCAACATTAGTAATTTATAAATAAATTTAAATTCAATATTAATTATTAATTTGTTCTTGTAAATTCGTAAGGATAAACCTTAACTTCCAAATAAGATCCACAATGTCAAAGTTATATCTCGGAACAAAAAAATGGTATATGTAACACATCTAATAAAATATAATTGTAGTAACAATATGATGAAATGGAATATATGTAAAAGAAGGTTTGCGGTCAAGTATTAATAGGTAAATATCGTAATGAAATATTCAATTCTTGAAAATACATTGATTTATTGTTTTAATGTTTAAATGTTTTAGATTAATTAATTATAAAGTATATTAAACAAATAAAAGCACAACTTAATGATAAAAGTAATATAACATTAAATAATTAACAAAGTCAGTGAAACAAAACAGCAAAAATACTCTATAGCAAACAAGCGCATATTTCATATATTTAAAAACAAAATTAAAACGTTTCTTTAAACTTTGATAAACTTTGTTTAAATAAACTGTTCCCGCATCACCTGATTCCGAAAGTCGACTGTAAGAAAGTTGTGATACCCATGACGAAGACGATGCTGGCAAGAAATTCCGTTTTGAGCGCCAGATCATTCTCCAAGCAGAGTGTGCCCAATATGAACAGAGATATCAAAACAGTTCCTCCAATCATCGTTAAAAATTGCTGAGTGCATGGAATTGTAATAAGTTAGATGATATATAGTATTTTTGTAAATACTTTTCGGTAAAATGATATTGTATCATTATGGTTAAAGTAATCCTATTGATATAATCATATATCATGTATTGATATACACAGCTACTTTAGTGTCAGGTGTGCCGAAAACGTACTATATTTATGAACAATACAGAGCCGCTTTGAATAGTCAATGGACATGGTTCGTATACAAATATTTG
This sequence comes from Coelogynopora nodosa, assembly GCA_034780555.1. Classification (NCBI taxonomy): domain Eukaryota; kingdom Metazoa; phylum Platyhelminthes; order Proseriata; family Coelogynoporidae; genus Coelogynopora; species Coelogynopora nodosa. The sequence goes on along the minus strand of JAUZND010067905.1, from coordinate 2,563 downwards.
TGAACAAAATAAATAATTAAATTACAATTATGGGCCTTTTTATTAGAATGTCAAAATATCAAAAATATATTTTATGTTTTCCAAAATATTTTCAAAAAATTAAGTAAAGGGGTGATTTTTAGGATCACAGATATCGCACCGTTTTGGTTTTATTAATTTAATGCTAAAAGTTGGACAGATTTTTGTTTAGGAAAAGCTACGGGTGTATACAATATGTTCTTCCGTGTGTTGATTTAAAAATGACAATTATTCTAGAGGGCGGGTACAATGTGGCCCCTCCCCAGGTACGGATATGGTTAAGTAATAAATACTTATCTTCCTATTTTAAAATAAAATGTTTATTTTTCACAATTGTTGTTTATATTAAGACTAACGTATGATTTTCACGTATATTATCAGTTAATCAAAATCGTTTTCAATTTGCGTTTGACAGCAGAGATGCAAACCCCTGAATACTTGCTGGATCGGTTTCATACTTTCTGAAGACATTGCAATCGTCAACACAACTGTCGACAATAACCTGACACTACTACCTACTATTTCTTCACTTTGTCTTTGTATATATATTATATATTGTAATGTTAACATTATGATCAGTGATAAAGTGACATTTTCAATCAAATGTAAATACAATAAATGGAAATCACTCAGTATACTATAAGTGATTACATATAGTAAATATATACTGACGAATTCCGAATAAATATTTAATGGAAGCATATTAAACGAATCGATTAAATAATTAAATAATTTAAAAAGATCATTAATTAAAAATCCATAATTTCTGAAAATGTAAACTGTTTTGTTAACTTGTAAAAAGTTACTTGACAAACAATTAATAACAAACTTGCACATACTATGATTATCAAAGTTAGCTTGCCCTAAATAAATGATAAATAAACACGGAAGACTCTTTATATTGATTATTATAACCGTAATCAAAAAATTAAAAACCGACCATTATTATTTGTTAATTTTTGAAAAGGAATTATTATTATTAAAATATGTCTCACGTGTAAAATAAAGGGTTTCATTATACTATTTTGTTAATTATCGATTTTCATAAGATAATAATATTTAATAAAAGTATAAATACTAAATTATGAGGATTACTTTTTAGTCAAGAATATAATGTATTTCAAATTTAGAAATAAAATTACCTTTATTTTGATAAAATGTTAACATTTTTATTTTGAGAGCATAAAACAACAGTATTTCAATTAACAATAAATGATAATTATTAATTAATTATTAGGTAAAGAATTGATTGCATAACCTAACATAATGGTTTCTTTCATAGTGTGTAAAAAATCCTGAAAGCAATGCCAATAATTGCATAGGGTCACGATTGGTACAATATGGTATATTATTGAATTGGCGAATTTGTCTAAGTTTTTTTATTATATTGTTTATTTATTTATTATTATTACTATTTGAAAATTAAACTTACAACTACACTCAATAAATAACAGACTTTGTTTATGTATTAGTATTTATATAACTGAATAATACATTACTAGCAACCAGACATTTTTATATTAACGGTTTTTAAAATCACAAAAAATTACATTATACTAAAAAATGGTTAAAAATTGGATAGCCTTGGAATGTATGTAATATCCAAAGTGTACAGATTATACCTGAATTGCCAATGGGACTATAAGGTACCATGGCGGCACATCATTAATGCCATAAAGTAAAGCCTCTCCAGTATTGGGGGTTGAATCCCAAAATGGATACTTCCTTTGGAACCATTTCGTTTTATGGGTTTCCGATTTACTGACGCTTTCATCCATCTGAAAATATAATTAATACTCACGTACAAATTATCCACAGGCCATTGCGATGAGACTAAGGCGGGCCCCAACTCCTAACTCCCAATGTGTACTTTTATTATAGGCCTAGTAACAGTATAATCAAATGGGCTGATTAAGCTGCTAATAAAAGAAAACCTACTAATTGAATTTAGTTAAAAATAATTCAAAAAGTAAACTATTACACTAATGAACTCGGTAAGAACTCGAATTCATGATCCATGAAACCTAGATTCTAGGATAGCTTTCAGTCGCGCAGTGAGCAAGAATGTAATTGTTTTTATCTATCTAAACAAAGACACGCTATTGTGATATATATATACAATATATAACTTGGAATTAATCATGAATGAATTTGATTAAACAATGATTTTAAACAGTTTGATTGTATAATTTGTATAAATGGTATCCATTCGAATTATTCTTGAAATAATATATTAACACTGTTAATTAAGAAATAGATAGAAAGGAGACAACGTTAAATAATTAAATTGTACCGTGCATAATAATTATTTAAAATATATAGGTTGTGTAGCGTATCTGCGTAGCTAGATTTCTTACATACTTAGAAAGCTACGCTAGATAGAAAACTATTCTAGAATGAAAAGCTATTCTAGAATGAAAAGCTATTCTAGAATGAAAAGTTATTCTAGAATGAAAAGCTATTCTAGGATGAAAAGCTATTCTAGAATGAAAAGCTATTCTAGAATGAAAAGCTATTCTAGAATGAAAAGCTATTCTAGAATGAA
>JAUZND010067894.1:0-17384 GCA_034780555.1 Coelogynopora nodosa | reverse complement strand
AAATTATAAAATAATAAAAATAACAGAAAAAAAATAAAATGTTCTTACTGTCCGGATACTAATGGCCGGAGCTGTATCTCAAATAGTTAAAAAAAACCTATGATTCACCCAATTATCATCTACTAGAATTGCTACAAGTTTCCCCTTAGCAGCAACCAACGACGTTAGAATGGAACCCATTACACTATATTGAAAACGGCATCAAGTTGACAGATCGATTGGTATCATTTTCAAAAGGAATTCTGGGCCACCAAAGAAGCACTTAACCATGAATCCCAAGAGCGTAATTCATTGTCTAATTACTTCGAACTAATTCAGTACTTTTATTTCTAGGGTATTTCCACTACTGGAATTATTAAAGCTAGAAGAATACTCTATAACATTTTTATTCTAAACAATTACAGTAAATTGATGACATCAAGATCGTCGAAAGAACTTGCTCATAAAATGTTGAAGTTACACTACGAATTAACAATAATCCAGATTCACGTAATATGTACACATATCTAAAGTAAAGTACTTCTGCATTCATTATAAATTTGAACACTTGTTGCGTTATTGTAATTTTGTTATTGATATATTTAATTATATTTACTATTAAATATATTTTTTAATTCATTACGTCTCAAACATTACATGATTTTGAAACAATATATTATAGGTATGTAAATTCGGGATTCAACAAACGTGTCGTCATTTTTATATAACGACACGTGACACGATGCGTAACAAAAAAAGGATAAGGGCATGCTAAAAAAATATTTTTTGCTTAATATGTCATTTTAGGACAGCCGCTATAAAATGCTGCAAAATCTTTTCATGTTACAAGTTTAATTATTCAATTTAAGCAATAAATATATATATACAAACATGAACTTGTCCATATAAATCAAAGGAACAGTGTAACATTTTAATAACGAAATTTTAAATTTAATGACGCAAATTTTCAAGTACGTTATATATAGGCCAAAAAGCAGAATTATCCCTCTAATAATGTTCCCTAAATTTTTTTGTTAAAATTTTGAACATTTACGAGAAAGCCTTACTCGAGAAAGGTTTTTAAGCTTACATATTTGAGTAGGTTATTTACTAAGAAATCCCTGAAACCTTGAGAATGGATTCTACTTTCGGACCTAATTATATTAATGAAATCAAAGGTGTGGTGGGAGCATAGATAGAAACTAGAAAACCACAAACAAAAAAAAGTTTTATTTATTTACCACTAAAAAACAATGTTTCTAATATGTCATTAAGACTATTTCTCTATGTTTAAACTTAATAAACAAATATTGTAAAATAGGTTAATAAAGCATTGCGGGTTAACAATTTTTTAATTTTTTTTTGTTTGTTCACATCAATTTATTGTTTTGGCTCTAATTTCAAGCCAACCATTTTTTTATCGATGTTTTGGCGAGGAATTCTCTAATTAAGTTTTCTTATATAATACGTTATTTTTCTTTTACGTTTTATTTAAACAGTTTATATTTCAACAGATTTTAATATTTATCCATCACCTGTAAGTGATACAAATATTTCTCTTTATTTATTTGAAATTAGACACATTTTTAATTTAATACATTGACATTGTCTTGATTGATTGATATTGATTGATATTATTATAAATATATGATTGTTATTTAAGATAAATATTGAAGTCGAACATATACTGTTTTATATTTGCTACTTTGTCGAAACATTAACAAGAAAAATTGGTTGTGATCCCTAAGTTTAGAATCATAATTTAAAAAAATGTTTATTCATTTAAATTGAAATATAAATATTGTTACTGCTATAAATAAATATACATCATGGCTGGCAGACCATGTGTGTAAACTTTTATTGCTCAACTTACGGAAAATTTCCTTAGGGAATATCAATCATTATGATCTGGTTTTGCTAATGTCCAATTCCAAAAAACATGTCATGGACATGATGAAGTGAATTAGACATTGACAGAATATGGGATAATTAACAATTCTCATGAATATAGTGTGTGCAATAAGAGGTGTTATCTGATTACATATCAGTAAGGCATTGATATTATTCAGTGGAAATGTAATGACTGCAACTACACAAAATTGATTTGGCACAATAGTTTCTTTACTAAAACTTAAAAGTCACCTTCCTCTAACACATATTGTCTTTATTTATTTCTAGGAGCAAGATGAAATGAAGTACTTCCATTGAAAATATGCCAGGGGTTAGTGGAGAGAGGGGCATTGGGTTGTGAGGGCCATTGAATGTGGCATCCCTGTATACCTTGACATTAACAAATAATTATATATATGGATTGTCCTTTTAGCTTGAGTTATCCTGGGCTGAGCTATCAAAGTTGGCCTTTGGATATTGTGCCTTCCTAGTTTAAATTTCAGGAATTGCTCCTGGTAGCCATTTTTAATTAAAATCAATTTAAAGCTGAGTTTTAATACTAACAGATGACATCATTTATAGTTATTTAAACAATATGTCATATAGAACATGATATTAAAAATTTAGTTAACTTATAAACATTATTATTAGTTTACCATTTTGACAATTTTGGGACATTAACTGGTCGGTCTAGTTACAGACATTAATTTCATAATAATGTCCCTAACTGATTTACTGTAAATAATATTAATAACATAATTTTGTTATGATATATATTACATATTTAATTTATATAGGCTGAACCTGGTAATAATACTTTACCCTATATATATATATATATATATATATATAGGATAACATTTGACTAATTCTGAATAACCTTAGGATTATGCTAATATTTATGCCAAGTATACCTGGAATAAAGAATGCTACCATAAAACTATATTTTGCCTTTTTTTATTAATTAAATACTTATATCTAATACTTTATTCCTGATATTTGGAATCAATATCAAGTTTTATAATATCATTATTTGGTTGTATATGTGACTAGCTAATGTTTTGTTATTATATGTTATTTCAGTAATGTTATATTCTGATTATTACAGATAATTATATTTAATAAATATATGTTAAATATTAATATAACTAAATAATAACTGAACTAAGTATAGTTCTAAACTTTAAAATATCCTTATATTGTTGGCCCAATCTCTAACTGGTTACCAATTATATGTAATAATTACTTACTATATATGTGGGATATATATTAATGTAATGTGTCTAAGTGAAACATAATGCTGATTCCACAAAAAATAATGCCAATGATGGGCATATATAATTCTATATAAACCTAATAATCATACCAATTACTAGGAATACAATATGATTCCAATACTAAAAACCAAAGCACTTAATAAATACTGATTTCATTTTATCATGTTTTATCCTAGCTATACTTAGAATTTAATTAGTCTTGTAATATTTAGAATCATTATCACATTTTATCCTATGTGCTTAACATCAACATCAGGTTTGCCTAACCAAAAATATATTATGAAACGGTGGTTTGCTCTCTATATTATTCATTTTGAAAAGGATTCAGTTAATTATTGCCATTTTTTAATAATTTATAGATTTTCTATCTCTTTCTCTCATCACATTTGTAGTACAATATGTATAGTATTATAATCTATTCAAAAAGATTAGTAGTACTAATAGTAGCTGATTCTCTTACTAGATTTATCAATAATCTTAAATGTAAATAGCCAGTGATAGTATAGCTTAAACAATTTAATTTGAGTACATTTTTAGGCATATATATATATTTATATATTTAGACCCAGTGATATAATAATGGATAATTTAATGGCAGATGCAGAGATATGGAAGAAGGGGGTAATCATTCAAATTAAAATAATTCACATATCAACTCCCTACTAGGTAGTATGCATTAATACATAAATTACACATTCACTTCATATTTATTTTTATTATAATATTTATATAGTCAACTATAATCTGTGCATTTAATTATATGTATTATTATAATGAATTAGATTTTTACTATTCATTAACATTATATATGTATTAACTATCTACATGTATATCATGAGAAACAAATATGTAAAGCACAAACAATGTGGCCTGCTAACTATCAGTGATAGCTAATTTTAGTTTCATTGTAAATTTAAATTTTAAGAAAATTGAACTTTGTTTACTTGAAAATCATTATAATATGTTTACAAGGCAAGAATATGGAAATTAAACAGTGATATTTTCACTATAAGATCTGTGTGGAATGTTACAAACTATTACCAAAAAATCTGTCAGCTGGCTCAGCAGATTGCTGAAAAGGTGACATACAAGCAGCAAAACCACATACATCTCAATATCTCATTGCTCTAAGAGTGCTAGGTAATAATAATCTGTTAGTCTACATATTTCATCTTAAATCTGATTATTCATTGACTTTCTTATATCAGAATTTAGACTGTATGATTTTTAATTCTCAATAAAAAGCAGTGTATTGTTAAAACAATTTTCTGAGTTTTCTAACAATAACATGGACTACTTATTTTGATGACCTTTGATATCATATGCCAATCGTAGTCATAAAAATAAATTCATATTTGGAAAACACATTGGAGCATTGATGAAATTATTGCACCCAATACAATCACATACATTTTTATTGTTTATCATTACCACAATGTTTCCTTACATCATATTTATTTTGGCAAAATTTTTTGTTAATATATGAAAATATGTGTTGTCAATCAGGGCCTTGAAACATGTAAAGACAGCAGTCTGAATTACAATAAAGTTGGACAAATTGTTTGGTGGACTTACTTAATTATGTCTGTACATTAACATTAGTATGAGAACATTTTAAATTAAAATTTATTTACTAGGTGTAAGCACTGCCAAAAGATGACTGGTATTATTCCTAACTAAAATATATTTCTTACTTTCAAGTATCCATATTGTAAGTGTATTATAATTGAATGTTGTCATATAATAATTAATACAATTTATACTTTTATTTTTGTATTGCTTCTATGGTGTAAAAATATGGAGTAAATTCACTTTTGGGGAATCCTAGCCTCCCTCTAAAATAATTGAAACATTTAGTGTAATACAAGTGCGTTTTATGTCTAATATTATATCCTATTGTTATTTAATATAACAATGAATACTTTATACCATAGTCTGGTTTATTTAGATATATTCTTACTGTACATGTTTATGATTTGCTATATGAAATATCTAATAATACCTAAATATCTTTTTTCTTTTCAGTATACAAATAATACAATAGCCAAACCATTCATAACTGAAATTATACCTTCTCTATTATATAAAGTTCGATATGTTTATATTTTATTCAATATCTATAAATTAGATATAAATATGAGTACCATAGTGAACTCCTAATGTGGAACCATCCCTGACCTGAATTCCTGCATATGCCCCTGGTATTACATTATATAACATAATTATATATTAATTAGTTAATTACCTTTCATTTTAGTGTCATAGTTTTGGTCAAAAAACAATTCCAACTTTGATTTATTAAGTTATAAGGATATATATTTAAAAAAACAATAAGTCCAGTTGAGAGGGTTGATCAATGATACTATTCATATAAATGGTGTATTTGCATAAATACTGGAAATTTATCATGAAATGTAGTCAGTATGCATTGGTTAGAAACTGACAATTTAGTGAACTTCAATAATTATCTTCATATTAAAATGTGTTCCAATAAAACATTTTATGTATGTATAATATGTTCATTTTATAAGATCGAGACACTGGAGTTCATTGGTTAATTATATTACTGTTCACCATGATAACTCGATGGGCCAGATTCATAGTCAGTTATATACAAATATGCTTATGAGTATAATTTGTAAATGTACATTTGTTTTTGTACATAATATAAAATCAATGCTATAATAATTTTAGTATATATTAAATTGGTTTATTGAAAAATTTTGAACTATTTAAGTTTAATATGGGAAATTTTCATGCAATTATTTTTGGATTACCATTATTAATAAAATTTATGTTTTAATATAAAAATGGGTTTTATCATTATTATAGATGATGATAATAACTTTTTTTTAAATATATTAATATTTTATTAGAAATATAATTTAATTATACCAGTAAAAAATTTAAATGGATCAGTCCTATTAACAATGCTATCACTTTTCTATTTGATCTGACCAGTTAGCTTTAATATTATTTCCATATATAATATGACATGTTTCATATTTACCTATTTTACTTTAAAAAAACACTGCATTTGTATTATTGATAAATTGTTTGTTTATTCTGTCTTTTTCTCTTTTCACTTGCAAATTATAACGTATTACATTAATATCCACGTTTTATATTAGTATAATTATATCAATTATTAGTTGTACACAGCACTAATCTGTACCTTTGAATTATTTATAATATAATAATATTTGTTTATGAAAGTTCACTAATGATAAATAAAACTAAATGAAATTGACTGTAAGTTAATGGTCGACTAAAGAAAGTATTGTTTAACTAAATTTTTATCTATTATTATTATAGATTGATATTTTTATTAATTTATTTATTTATTAAAAATGTACAATATAATTTAAAACTATTATAGACTATATATTAGTAATTTCTAAATATTTTATGTTGACTGAATTCATAATTAATAATAATGAACCTAAATTCTACCATATAGCTATAAATTTCCATTGATCATACATCACTCCATTCATTGATTCATAATAATTTACCAATAATTCAATATAATGTGTTTGAGTGGTTGAATAATTATTATTTTATATTAGTAATAGTTTTATGCAGGTCATATTTTTAGTATATTTATGTCACTTAAAATGTACATTTCATAAATATGTAGTATTTTACAAGAATATATATATTTTTAAATTTCTAACAGTGTTACACGTATCAATTGTTTTAAAATTTTAATTTGAACTGTTTATTATTAAATCATGTTAAAATATTTCATCAAGAAATTGTGTTATTATATTTTTTAATCATGTATTGGTCTTAATATGTGATTTAAACAATTTATCATTTTATAAAAACTAATCAGACTATGATAGTATGTGTGTCGGATCATGTTATGATTATATATACACGATTATGTTAAATATTATATATAGGTTTCTGATATTTTATAAGTATGAACAATTTGATTCAATGTAGCGACTTTAATAAAATACTTATTCATTGTACAACATAATATTTATTAGTATAATTTTTGAAAATAATGAAAGTAATTGGCATATATATGCTAACTATTTTTGTGTTTATGTTTTTGCAATAAATGGATACATTATAAACACTAAAATATAATATAGAAAATGTACACTATCTGACTATGTATTTTCTTTTAAAACAATCTGATTTCACTGCATAACACATACTGTCAGTATTAATAATTCATTTATATTAATTATTACTTTTCAGGATGGATTTGTCTATGAAAGACATTAAATATTCTGTTGGTGTTGGACTCTCAAGTAGTCCGCTTTTCTCTGTCTCTGACAAGTCCTTATTGGACCAGAATTCGAATACAGCTCTGTCAAAGCCACTCTCTCTTGGAGACAACATTGAACTTGTCAAGTCTGGCATTTCTGCAGTGAAGGGACCTCCCGGTAACGACTTATCTAAACAAGACTCTACAGTTGACAGTGTTCTCCGGCCCTGTACTGGCAAGTCTTCCAATGAACAACAACAGCAGCTCCTAGATGGCGGCGGTGTGGAATCACCATCGTCTTCACAAGTTCTTCCGGTCGGCTCAGTGGGGAGAGACGCGACGTCACCCTCGCTGTTGGCGCCTTACAAGGAGCTCTCTTGGAGAGAGAAGGATCGCAGACGGCGGTTTAGGGAGGAATGGAAACATATGTGGCTTGTAGTTCCACATGGCAGATTTGAGGTAATTGATTAACTTTAAATGATAATATGTACCTATACATAGTAACGTATTATCTAAATATCTTTTGAGTTTGAATTTATATTAATATTGCATTTCGTACGTATGTTATCGATATCATGTAAAATGGCGCCGAGAAATTAATATCTTGTTGTTTTTCATAATGTTTGCTCGAATTCTGTTGATTGAAAGACATCCTGTTGTTTATTAAATTATGTTTCAAGGTAATGTAGTTTGACCCTATCTGAGATGTCGCCAAATCAAGACGATCCGCAATTACTCATTTCTAGCTCGTTTTCCTCCCTTGATTTGGCTTACACCCAGACGATGAGGGAAGAAAGAGAGTGAGCGAGGGGGAGCCTAGGAATCCCTAGATGGTGACTCAGATAAGCAATTTTTACGCCTTGTCACGCGTTTTTCCAGATATTGAAGCAATATATGAGAGGTGCGAGAGCCACCCTGGTGTGTATCATTTCTGACGCGCTACATTGTTGTCGCTGAGTTTCAAGTGCTGTATAGCGCTGTGTAAAGCGAGAACGAAGGGGGAGTGCAATACACAATATTACAAGCGAAGCAGCAGCTGCTGCTGGCTTCACGCTATTATGCGCCTAGTCCGTGCTATAAGATGTATTATTGAAAGATCCAAGCTAATTATCTTTCTGACAAATCGGTAGTTAGACACCTTTAAGTGTGAACCATTGTGAGTGTTCACGCCTAGATTGGAGCCAAGGCGAGCCGACCATCGAGTAAACGCCATTAAGCCGCGTCATTATCTACGCGCTTGTCTCTATACATATTATAGGCTGCTCACTCAACACTTGACCTTTGTGCCTGCTCTGATCCTAGAGGCGACTCCTTGTCTACCTAGTCGATATACTGTCTGCTTTGTTGTCGAAATTTTATCTCGACTTGGATATTTCTCTCCCCGTGTGATTTTAAATATATAGCTAGCTATATAATGGAAGATTACGGACTTCCGGTCGAGGGGGAATTAAACGGTATATTCCATTGAGTTATAATTTGAGAGGGCGTTTTGGAGGTGGGAGCGACGCGATACTTATTTATTTAAGCCAAGTTAGAAGCATTCTTTAACTGAGTGGCAATTACTATACAATTCTTAGCCAAAACTGTTCTATATTATTGGACGTAAGTTTGTAAATGTAGGAGTAAATGTTAATATGTATTTTTATATATAATATACAAGATAACCTTTCAGTGTTACTTCATTGAGTGATCTCTAGTTTATTCCATAGTTTACTTTACTTCATTTTAATAGTCACCAACGTATACTGCGCGTGTATCTTAAACTTAATAAAGTGTCGTATTAATTTAACCCTGTTTCCACCATTTAACTATAACGTTGTATTTTCTACACTTCATGTAAAAAATCTATTTAGTTGTATACAGATTGCGTAATAAGCTTAACTCAGATTAGTTTCACAAAGAAAGTAAATTTCAGCACAATATTGTACTTACTTCATTCATATTTTGTATATATAGTTGTTACTTTATATTCGATTTTAACTTAATTATATTAAATAAACATTATTTTTAATTATTGATAATGAACGTGTTATATTTATTTAACTATAACGTAGTTATTAATTATACTAACATATAGGGAACTTATTAAAGGTTCATTCCTATATTATAGTACCTATCAATATGTATATATATATATAAATTATTTCGCATGAGTCATTGAAAACTATATAATATGAAAGCGTGATGTTACAACTATGAATTATATTTATAATAAATATTCGTAAATTATTAACAAATACATTAAGATGATAAATACATATACACTTTTGTATTATAGTTGTTAAATGTTATAAACTGATTATATATCTTCCACCTATAAATTTTAGTTTGTATTTTATAGTTTGGTATGGAAAATAATATATATAATGTATGTGTTTAATCTTTTCGAGTTTAGATATAATACAGCAAATAAACCACAGAATTACATTGCAATGTAAATAGATTTTAGTAATTATTTTTGGCGATATAGAGGTAATATATTTATATATATATCTACACTGTATTGGCTAAATATTTAAAGTTCTATATCAAATCGAACGAATGAAGTTTTTATCCCTCAATTTATAAAACTGTTATATGTATTATTAGAGTATATTTTGAAAATTGTAGATTTAAAAAATATAAAATATTATTTATTAACTACACTAATTATGTTTTATGGCCTATGTATAGCTCATTTATACTGCTTGGAACAAGCATTATAGTGTCTATTTATTGTATATAGTACAAACTGAGTCATTAATAACATATTATTATTGGCAGTATTTTTGATAACATTTTACTTAAATCGGATGTAAAATATCGATTATTGAATTCATATTCATCAATGTTCGAAAAATAAATATGACATCACATATGTTTAAACTGTATATATAAATTAATATTTAAGTTCTGTAATTGATGAATTCATATTCTATAATTGTATGTTAATTAAATTATATAAATATAAACTTTAATGGTGTATTGTTATATTTTAGTGTAATTAAGAAAACATATCTGTGCATAACATTACTATATATACTGCTTAGGCTTTTGTGTGTGAGTGTATATAATATATATAATATGAACGTTGCAAAATGAAATCCTTAATATTATTTTTTCAGTTGAATTCTGTGCTATGGTTACATTTTGCAATAATGTAGAGTGTATACTATTTTCTCTACTTTAACAACCTTGTACAAAAAGTAAGGATTGTTTGAGATTCTACGTTCAATGGCAGAGTGGCTGAGAAGAATAGGACTTGGAAAGCATAATAGAAACTTGGTCGACTGGTTTGCTGGCATTAACAAAGCTTCTACTCCTTCCCCCAGGGGTGGTGAATTCATTTTACCGTCATTTTGGCGTCTCTCTGTCTAGGTAGAAGTCAAAACAGGCTGTGGGTAAACCCAGAAGAGCGCTTATAATATGGAAGAGTGAACTGAATCTCTTTAAAGGCAGAGACCTGACTATATAGGCTTCTTCGTTTATACTCTCAGTAATTGTGTCACGCATTTCAACTCTATAGCTGTTATGTTTTTTCAGTAAAACAATACTGTTTATAGTCTATTGGGGTAAATTATAATAATGGTATTTGACCAAGACAACTGCCGTAACAACTTACTATATAGTATTATATTTCGATTTAAAGTCAGGAATTGTTTATTCTCATTTGTATATCTATTTAGGCCAGGGAGATATTTCTATATAAACTCTGTGCTAATTATATTGCTAAATGTATTGCAATGTCGCTAGCAACGCGTCAGCTCACATATATAGCAAGTATGTCAGTTGAATACATTATTAAGTTATTAACGTATATGCTGTAGGCTATGGCTTGATTGCAAGGTCGAGCCCTCTGTACTATGGATTCACCCTTCTCCGTGCTCTCTCATAATATAACCGGATTGAACTAAACTGCTTATAATTTGCATTTGACTGATGAATTATCAGAGAGAGTGGAGGAACGGCTGGCGGAATTCTTTTCACTACGCTATACGGCGTCTCTCTGTCTAGGCTGTTTTGGCGTTCCTTGTAAGCTGCTTTTAGTTTGCTCCATATGCTGTCTGCTTGTGTGTATCTGGATTAGAATTAGGGTGGTTGTTATGCTTACTGGCTGGCTAGTGTAATTCATCCGACTGATGCCTTAATGCTGAACTAGTGTCGTACTGCTGTTGAGGTCGATTTGTACACTGGCAATTAACCGTCGCTAGCTTCTCTCTCTCTTTCTTTTTCATATATTATAATATTATGTATGTATGTTGTGGCGCAGAGCTAGCGTCTACTTGTCTACCAGCTTGTCGCTGTATCATAGCTGTAGGGACTCCTCTCTCTCATTCTTTTTTCTCTCTCTCTCACACCACTGTCAAGCTAGCTAGCGTCATTCTGGCTAGCGTGCATGCGCAGTCGTTTCCCCTCTAACTTAGGTGGGTAGTGGCGTTGGCGACGCGAGGACTGCAAATACTTTGTATAATAGGGTGAGAGGGGTGGAGCCAGCTCTGTGCAGTCAGGGGTGCGCAGTAATTGACGTGCCACGCCATACCATTCAGTTAACCCGCGTGCACCCGACACCACCGAAATAATAATCCAATAAGCACCTTTGATGGTTATAATGTTGGCTCTGGGAGAGGCAATAGAACATCTAACGTCGAGTGAGAGTGTGAAAACATGGCAGAATTATATTGAAAATTGAAGCCTGTCGCCACACCTAGTCATTGTAAACGTGCGCGTCTGTTGTGTGATGATCGTGCCTTTTGAGGCGTCGTATCCTTGTAGCGTTCACACCATATGTCATAACTGGAGTCAGGTGGTGTGTGAAATCTAACACATCGATCCTCTCTGTTAGGTAAGCCTTTAGTGTGTGTCATGTACTTTGAGTGTTATTAGCGGTTAGCATCCAGGAGATAACGTCTTTTATTTACAACCAGTATAGTGACGACTATAATAACGCCAAATTTGTTCTCAGTATATTTGTACCTTACATGTTTTTATTACTGTGTGGCTTCATTTTTTATAATGAATACGATGCTGTCACAAGTAACAAAATCGTAAACAGTACAGTCAGGGCTGCCTATATTGATTATTGTTTTTTTCAGTTACCTTATATAGGATCACTAATTTCGTGCTTTATTAGTACACATTTTAATATTGTAAATATTCTGTATGGTGGATCAAAACATGCAGAAATATTAAATGTAAACAAGCTTGTATTATACTGTCGTTATTCTTCTGACCTTTAACTGTTGCTATTCGAGGAAACATCTTTTGGTATAAACTATAGCGCATATCTATAATTACTGCGGCCTTAATTTAGGCCGCTATGATGTGGACATGTTTTCAGTCTATGATATCATTTGATATTTTTATGGTGCATTTGGTTTTTCCCGTGGGATATAATGCGCCAATTGGTTTACATGTCATATATGTAGGTGTGTAGGACTATAGTTTCGTTCATTTAAACTTTACATCCCTACTCATAAAACAATGCTTGGGGAAGTGTTCAGCCTATATACATATAAATGGACAGAAAATAACTAATATTTCACAACGCCTATATATGGCGATATAATTGTCGGTGTATCTATAATACCATATTCGATATAGCTTTATTCCGGACTAGTTCTATGAAATTGTGATGTGTACGGTTGTAAAGTGAAGGTAATAAACTATACATTATCTTGTTTGTAATGTCAAATTAAAACCCTGTATACAATATAGTGATATACCAGGTCGTATCCTTTTATTTCACTATCAACCGTTTACATTTTAAGTTCACTGTTTTATCAAATTGGTTGTATAATTATATATTGTTGGATGGGTTTATTATTGAATAAAGTGAAATATAATATTGAATGTTATATATAATATTCACATTTATTTTTTAAATTAAACGTGTATAATGTTTTACTCGATTTTTGATATTTATATATGCGGGTCTAATTTTATTAAATATAAGTTAGTATTTATAATATCGGTTATTATAGTGATTACAATTAGTTTAAATATATTTTTTGTTTGGAATGTTCATTTATAGCTTAACCAACGTACGTATATCATAATTATATAGATTGTATTATAATATAAAATATAATTTTAAAACATTGGTTGCTGAGTTTTTCTGGATTTTTTTCCATTTTTATGTAGGCTAATACGTGCGAAAATCATCGCATCTTTGAAATATATAATTGTAAAAACATATGATAAAAGTATAGCTATACTACTTACCTCTATACAATTTTTTATGTTAATATCAATTGCTTTAATTTAATTATATTTTGGGGTCTTTCATGCTATTGACCTAATTTAAATCAATTATTTTCTATAATTGAAATATTTACAGGTTGCATTGCATTTTTCAAAATTCTTGCCATATTGATATATTATATAATTTTTCTGTAGTTTCTGTATACATCCTTTCTGTGCTATACGCCACGGTAATATACCATCATCTAAGCAATATCTACATATATGTGTGTGTGCTGTGTTGACCATGCAATATTCAAGATGGTGATTTGTTTACACAAAAGCCGTGTCTTCCCACTGAAATAGTAAATTGACTGACGGTTGTGTCCAGGGTATAGTGACATCAAAGCGACCGATGAGAAGAGGTTTGCAGGCGAATGTGAGAACTCTCTATTTAACTGTCTACCTCTGTACCTCTATGGAAATAGCAGCACAACCTTTTGGTGCTAGCTGTTGAATGATTCCCCTTTTATGTGTATATTTTTATATATAGTTACTTTTTGCTAGTCATTCTGGCGACTTTACTTCTGTATTATTTATCATTGTTGTATTTAAGGTTGATGAGGTTTGGTGGTTTGATGGAAATAATTTATAGACATTGTTCTGAATAATGAAGTTGTACAATGGAAAACATGAGTAAGTATGTAACATATCTATACGACCATAGAACATACAATTATATGTCAGATTATCTCAGATATAATTACATATGCAGTAACACAACAACTAAAAATGGAGGAAATATAACTTATTGTCTATATATATCTGAGTCTATTGTATGTATTTTGATTATATCATGAAAAACCTTGTACTAATTTTTTTCAGAATGTTGATATTTTGTTGTTTTACTTAATTTAGAGCATAATTAACAGATGCTTCTAAATAATTAGAGTCTTGCTTGATCGATTTATGTTACCCCAGGAATACAAATGTATCTAGTGATATCAAGGAGAGGAGATAGGCCTACATGTTACTATTACATGTTGTCATTTGTCAGAGTCACCGGCGACAATATAGAAATTGTTGAATTTTTTTTCATGAAAAATATATATTATATAAAATATATGCTACGCTATAATGTCAATTAAAAAATCCAAAAAACAGCTTTGAACGTTTAATTTTGTATATAATTCAACCAGTTTTGTTTTTTATGTGTATAATATTAGTTAATATTTATATATATTGATACAATTCGAAGCGATATCAGGGTTTGTAAGAATGTTGTAAATTATAAAAAGGTTTTCGTTTTTTTAAATGGAAATATTGTCATATGTATATTGAAAATGTTTAGGAAAAATACTTTTACATTTAATTAGGAAAAATAACTGTATGTATTTTTTGTTTCAAATTATTGTAAACTGGTATACTTGAAGTTTTATATATTTCTTTCATTTTAAAAATTGGTATTGTATATAGCTTTATTTGAGTTGTACGTACTAAAAGGCCTATACTTTAGTTTCGTTAACAAGCACTATCCCTAGTCAGAGAACCTCTTGTAATGACTTTGCAGTGGGTGTACACGTTCGTCCACTTGTATTCACAGGTGATGTGTCTGGTCTGTCAAAAAATCATGACCCAGCGTAAATTAGACACAATCAAGCGGCATACGGTGCGTCGCCACGTGGAGGTGTTGGCTCTCGAGGAGTCCGAGCGCTGCCAACTCTTTGATCAACTGTTGGTCAAACACCGGACCGCTGTACTCGACTCCGGCGGCGCCGATATGATCGACGTCAAGCTGGAGGAGGACGACGAGCTCGAGGATGACATCATGTCTTCCTCCGCGGCCAATCAAGAGTCTGGTTTCTCCACTAGTAGGAAGCGGCCCCATGAGGGCAAGTCTGTCTCGTCGTCTAATGCTATCGACATCGGTACCACGCATCATTCGAGTGGGAATTCGAGTTCTAATAGTAGACAGGTGAATTTTGTAAATTTACTTTTATTCTTGAATATTTTTATGGACGAAATTAATTACGAAATAATTGATGTTTTATGGATTAAATTATAATATTCAGATGTATGCTACTGTAGTAGTATATTTATGTTCATGAAAATATTTAAATATATGATAAAAATGCATACAATTCTACGAATAATAATAATTGTGCTGATTTAATATTGAGTTCAATTATGTATAAATAGCTCTCAATTCTTGTATAAATATAAATTATACATCATTTATATTTGGCTCTGTACGAAGTCACTCTGAAATGACTAACATACTATAATATACGAAATTTAGTATCCCTTCATATCGTTATATTTTTATGCATATTGTATAAAAATTAATTAACAATATAATTTAAATTTTATATTTTTCAAATGAATTTAATCAAATTAAATTTAACACTTATTGAATTGTATATGAAAAATCAAATACAAATAAAATATAATAGCCTAGTTAGTTAATCAATACTCAAACTTCTTGCTCTTTGATTATCCATCATGTTTTTCGATCGTCATTGATTTTATATTGTGCATAAAACGTTGAAAATTATAGTAAAAATATTTTTTAAAAGCGATTAATAAATGTTTAAGAATGTTTAGCTTACTTAAACAACAAATACATAATATTTAAAAACTACGATAGAACGTTGCGTCTTAAACTTGAAGCCATCCTCTCCTCCATTACCGCACGCAGGACTCTCCCTCAACTTCGAAGCAGCTGTGCCCTCCCAGCAGCCCCTCTCCGCCCTCCACAGGGGGCTCCTCCTTCCGCCCAGTGGTCCCCTCCTCCGCCTCCCTCCACCTCCATCAGCATCACATCTCCACCACACTACCCTCCGCTGCTGCCCAAGACTTCCACTTCCATCACCACTTTCCGCAGCCGCCGCCTCCGCCACGCGTCGCATCCAACTCGGCGGTGTGCTCACCTGGCATTGACATCGCTTCGCCACTGATGCGGTTGTCCTCGACAGGTGGGTTTGCTGATGAGTGTTAAATGGGTGGCGCAATCAGGCACTTTATACTCTTTTACCCTGAAGATGGATTCTTTTATTATAGAAATCAATCGTAGTTTTATCGAAGATTTTGTGGACATAAATTGTATTAATATTGTATTAATTGTATCTAATATTACTATTTAAAATGAAAAAAAGTGTTGCGCTACTTAATTTGTGCAATTATATAACATTAAATTAAGAAAAACAACTTTTAAACACTTTATTAACTAATTACTGTAATTGTTTAGTCAAACAATTTTAGGTTCTTTTTTGCATCAAATAATTATCCATTTATATAATTTTTTACGTTTATCTTTTTTATCTGAAATTTTAAGAACCCTCTTAGTTGTGTAATAATAAAATGAGGTCCCATATTTTATCTGGTATACATGAACCCGTACTTTGTGTTATTTTATCGAAATCCACAGTCTTACTGTATGATAATTTGATAGTCTGTGAAGTCCTTGAGGTACCTGATATTACCTATTTGTGGAACCTGCTATTGTTTCTTAACCATACTTGTGGAGGGAATATTTTAATTGTGAAAATAGAGGTTGTAAACTTGTAAAGTAAGCGATTATTGTTAGATATTAATATTGTTTTAATTCTTTTATAGACTGTACATGAGAATGTTTTTGTATATTAATTGAAATAAATATTTAATATGACACCCTAACACTGTTATTCAAGGTGGTCTAGTATTTTTTTAAACTTAGATACTAATTCATTATAACATTAGTACTTATTTTTCTACTTCTTATATTAATAATATGAGAAATCATACTGTCTGTCACTATAGATTAAACAAGAACAGAAAATAAAAACATAACATTAAAAATCAATAAATGTAGTATA
>JAUZND010067883.1:0-17384 GCA_034780555.1 Coelogynopora nodosa | reverse complement strand
CCCCCGCCTACTGGGATGTGACCCCTGGCCACTGCTCCTCCACTGCTGCTGGCCCCTCCTCCCCCTCCAGTCCCCCCCACCCCCTCCTCTCACACTCCCACCAACCGCCCAAGTACTCCACCGAGCCGCCCCCGCGCTACTCCCAGTTGGATCTCTCTTGTTCCTCGGCCGGTGGGGCCACCTATCAACCGCCGCCGCCGCCCCCCAACTCCGGTACCGCTGGGGCGCCCGTCAGATGTGTCTACCAGTACGGAGAGACGAGACTGTCGCCGGCGCAACTGCACAAGTTGTGAATTGAATCGGTCTCTTTCTCTCTCGCAACTGTGATTATTGTTGATCCAGGGCATGAGGTTCGTGCAATTTCGTATATCTCGTCCGTTGCACTGGGACAGTCGTTTTTTAAGAATTTAATATAAAGTTATTTGTTATAAAATATTTTAAAATAATTGTTTTATGTTTAAGTATAAATTTACACAATTTTGAGTAAGTTTACAACATTTTATATAAAATATATTGTGATTTATACAGCCTACTCAAAAGTAGTATATTTCTTATAATCCAAGTATCTGCTAAATATGTTTATTTACATTAAAAAAATATTTTAAAAAGTATGTAAAATTCGCCATAACCTTGCTTCTAAATATATTTTGTAAATGGATTCTAAAGCCCCAGTGAAACAGACGAAAGAAATAAATACATTAATATCACTGTATATTTAATATAGAAATGTATAAATTAGTTCTAATTATGTTTAGGTTTAAAGCTTAATCTTTTAATCTTAATAATCTTTTACTTAATAATAGAAGTACTGTTATGGTAGCAGTGACAAGAGGTGTGTTGGCCCCTGATAAAACCTTTTTGGCTCTTCGACTAATTCATATTAACAAAATTATCGACCGGATGAATGTATTAGAAAGGTATATTAAGTATTATAATATAAAGCGTGCTAATTAATATCTCAGTGTCAAACAAATGAACATTATATTTATCCCGTAAATTAATCCTCGGTATGTTTAAGATACGATTTGAATCCTTTTTACGTACATTATAGTACGATGGATCGCCTTTTTTTTACTTTGTCATTTCGCACTTTTTATTCAACTGTATTTTATATATATATTTAATTTATTACTACGTCCGTCAAGTCAACCTCGAACCATCCACCAAATTGTACGTAAAAATAGTCTATATTCTCACAATATATTAAAATGACTATATCATTACTTAACCACTTCCTAGAAAATTCTGAACAATTAGTCGGTCCTTTAATCCAGAGTCGTACTACACTTTTTCTACTCATTGATGAATCCCTAAACAACATTTCTCTAACAAAGCATACTGTCATTATCTGACGCCTCATCTCGATGTTCCATTTTGATATATTAATATATGTTCGCAAGCCATCATAGATGACCCCCAAATGTCAGCATCGCTGCACTGACAATCGTTAAGGACTCATGTCCTATATCATCTTGCATCCGTCTCTTTGTTTTTCTGTATTGTAAAAAAACATTTTTTGAAGGTCTCACCTAAGTCTTAGCAAATGTGTTTATTAGACACGAGATACCTGGGTTTACTTGTACCGTCTTTAAATAATATTTCACTTTTTTACAGGTCCCGTTAAATAGAAGTCGTCCGTGGCATCTGCAAATTGTGAATTTCAAAACACAACTCTTCGCCGTGATATGCTTGACTAATCTATCTTATGCATACAACTATTTTTTGGCCAACGAATTAAAAGGTATAACGATATGTGACAAGTATATATCTCCTTATATTTTTGTGAGACTCGATTATTATTGATTATTGATTATTTATGTATTTATTTTCATAATTTGTATTGATCGCATATCTTATTGATATTATTATGTATTTATTATTTGTATTTATCTGAACGCATTTGTTGATAAATTTTTGTTTTTATCTGAACGCATTTGTTGATAAATTTTTGTTTTTATCTGAACGCATTTGTTGATATATATATATATGTTTTTATTTGACCGCATATTTGCTGTATTCGGACATGTACACACCACAACTTTAAGTCATTACAATTATTCTTATACCCATTATGTAGTTTTTTTAGGTGGACAAATTTTTGTTCTCTGCATAGATAGTATGTTTAATCATTGTTTCTATATATTATGTATTCATGGACCAACGCATTCTGTTATTAGTTTACCCCTGTAAAGTTTTTTTCATGACGTATAAATTGGCGCATTTCATATATTGTACAATTAATTATACAGAAAATAAATAATCATAACGTGACAGCTTTTTGTATTTTTGTCATAAGATGTAAGTATCGTCAATATAATCAATAATATACAACAATATACAAAAAACAAATGTAAACTTTATAATTTTGTTCGGTTGTTAAAAATATAAATTTTTGTCGTGGACTACCATTGTTAATTATTTGCCGGCCAAATAGTAATGGCAGAAATGGTTACATGGCATAATACTTATTTGTCCGACAAGCAGTTGTTTAGTACCACTTTAGGCAATGCATACTTTATTCAGGACTGTATGAATAACTGAAGAATGAATCTGAAAAGTCGTTGAGCGCTTATTGAAGAAATAGCATTATATTAATTAGTTGTTTTTTGCTATCGCTATTGCAAGATATTTTATTTCATAAAGTAAGATTTAGTCAGCCTTATTTATAATATTGTTCATTATTCGACGATTATAAAAATATTTATTGGTAATAAACTTCATTATTAATAATACTATACTGCGCTGAAGTAAACATTGTATTATTCTTACCTCTGTGATGTAAATAAACATGTATTAATTTAGGTGAAAACGACGGGCCCGGACGCCATTTTGGAAAATGGCCGCCAAAAACAATACATGTCGAATCCAGCGTGGCACTATAGCTAAAATTATTAATATTGAAATACTCTAGCTACAGGCAAACAATCATGATTTTATCACAAAATGTGCGATTTTATCAATATCTGCTGTACTAAATAATCTGTCTGTAACATAATTTAGGACCAATATATGGCCATTATAATACACAAAATTATGTTTCTAAATCATATAGATTATTTTCTTTTATAACATAAATTAACTAGGTAAGCAGATAAGGTGCAGAAATATTTATTTATTAAAAAAAACCTAGCTTTAAAGGTAGGTAAATCCAAAGAATATAGAATATATTTGGCTCGGATAAATGTAGGATTTTTATTGATTTTTGTCAAGAGAATGTGATTCGATATTTAGGCTACATTATTTTAAAATTATTCTGCAAAATTATATTCCTGTAACATTTGAAATTAATTTTAAGCAATTTTTACTATAACTTTACTATAATGTTTTCCACTGTAAACAGTTATTGTAAACGTTCAGTGGTGAATTATTAAAAAATATATGACTTAATAAAGATGATCGTGAAGCGAAACATGTATTTAGTTTCAGCAGAAACACAGGTCTGAATGCTAAACGAATACTATCACTAAGCTATCAAATATATTTCAGTCGAAAATCCTAACGTCCAGAAATGCTTCCTAGAAAATTAATAATGCGCTTTTCCTAATGTTTTAGAAGAAGCATAGGCAAGCCATTTCATGCATATAGCAATCCTTGCTGTACTCTTGTTGATATGTATACTAATTAAGGATCAATTTATACCATATTATCGAATTCTATTCAGTTGTCGTTATAAAAATAATTAACAACACAACTATAGTCATCATACATCTTTCCATAATTACTGTTATTGATGTTTTAGAAGTTTATGATAAAAATGCATACGATAATGAATCTAAAATATTTGTTAATTATTATTCAATGTAAATTCTAACGGACATGTTTTTATCTTACAGTTCTATTTTATTTATTCATTTTAGCCCTTTTATTTATTACAGCAATTTGAAATCGATAATTGTATGGTTGTATAGTAGATTAATAAACGTTATTAGATAATTAATTATAAACATAATTAAATATAACGCAAATTCATTGATTTTTATTCTATTAGAGTGAAACGTGGTATTTACAATATGAATAATTTATGTACAATTTAGTAGTAGTCTCGTTTTTATAAGTGTGATATTTGTTAATATTTAATATTTAAAATTAAATTAATAATATTTTCCAGCCGGAATTTATAATATTTTCCAATTGCAACAAGAGGTCCAATAAGGGAAGGAAAGTATAAAGCACAAATAATTTTTAAATAAATACCTATAAATTCGTTTTGTATGCTTTATTTTCCATAATGTAAATATAATCACGTTATGTATATATTTTATTTATGTTGCACAAAAAGAAAGATAGACAATTTATTCGTCTGCAATAGATTTTTTTCGAACAGATTATATCCCGTTATTTTGTACAGCAAGTTTAGATAGAAAGATGTTTATAGCAATTTTTTCAAATATGGTTAATTTAACATAGATTAACCCTTCCGCAATGAATCTTCAATTTGAATTTGATGACAGAACACCATATGTGATTCTGTTTCTTGTTTTAGCAATAATTCTATGTTATTGCATTCCAAAGTAAGCATTTACGATTAAATGAAAGATGCCATTTTTTGTGAAATAAGTATATATATAGTATTTTCCCTATGCTTAAACACAATTTATTTATATATCTTATAAATGTGCACTTCTCCCATGACATTTATAGCTATATTCCAAAAATGATCTAAGGAATATTAGACTGTTAGATATGGTTAAGGAAAATAGTTAGTTTTTGTATCCAAATTCAAAGACTAAATGTCTTTATTAGTATTAGCCATTAGGATTAAACCAAATCTAACAATACATTTTAATTGTTTTTTTAATTATGCTAAGTATATTAATACCTATTGGTAAGTTTTCAAACTACAAAAAAATGCTATCTTTTAAAATGTATCAGATTATATTATTAAAAACATTTAATAATAATACATTATTCTCTTTTCTCTGCAGCAACATGTAGTATATTCATCTTACAACCTGTCTAATGTTTGTTTTAATAATAGTACTCTGAGATATCTGACTATAGCTTTTTTATATTATCTAAAATTTGGGAGAAGGCTTAATAGATAATATTCTATAAATCTTTAAAATATTTAAAAACAAGATTTAAAAAAAATATATATTAATTTTATTTTTATCAAATTGAATTCATATAAATTAAAAAATCATATATATTATGCCTTTGTATTTTTATATTATATATTATAAAATTATATTATATGTTACTTATTTTTGTCTTTAATAAAATATAAAGAGTATAACATTATGCAACAAATGTAGCCTATACAACAATTATAATTATATCATGCATGGTAACTAGACCACCTAATTTTGTTATACCATTAGAAAGCTTATTGAAAACTGACCACTACTTATATTAACAGAATTAAAAAAAAAAATTTGTTAAAAAGTTTATTGTAAAAAATAAATTTTTCCATACTATATATAACTATACAATAAATGTGTGACAATTATATCCTAGTATCTAGACCACATACAAAAAATGGTTTACACAATTAGAAAGCTTATAGATCATTGATTACTACTTACAATAAATATAACAGAATTTTTAAAATAATTTAGTTCGTAATTGTCATGCACATTTATTGCATAATTGTATATTGAAAATTTTTATTAAAAAATCTTTTGAACAATTTTTTAAATATTCTGTTAATATAAGTAATGGTCAGTTTTTTTTATAAATTTCTACAATTTTTGTAGGTAGTCTAGTTACCAAGATATAATTGTTGCACACATTTGTTGCACCATATTCTACTTATATATTATCTTATTAAGTTTTCTGCAGAAAAATTTAGAATTATATTTTTATTTTTAAATTATTAATTTGAATTATAATTTTTTATATCAAACTATGAAACAAATTAAAAATAAATATTTATTTTTATTTTTATATAGTTATATAATATATATATAACTATATATAATATATATATAATATATATATAACTAGTTATATATATTGTTATATACAGGTATAACATAATAATCAAATAAATTATACTTATTATATATCACCAACTTCACTTAATATACTTATTAAGTACTGATAGTATAATCATAATCATTATTGCAATAACAAATTTGGTTGGTTTGTGAGCCTGTCATACAGAGCATAAATTTTTAATCTATATAGCTATTTCAAAAACATTCAAATAAAATTCAAAACTAAAATAATTATTCCTCACTTATGACACAAATTTACTTACACAAAATGATGGTATATTTTAACAAGTATATATCAGTTTTAAACAATTATTTAAATAAGAAAAAAAGATTTCATAATATTTTAATTATGTTATTCTGACATGATCATATTATATCGAATGGCTAAGGCTCCCAGCACTCCCTTATGGATACACCCCTGTTATTTATAGTTAAGTTATATTTAGAATTAATATGTGTAACAGCAACCATATGGCTCTCATAAAAGTATTAAATATAATAAATTTATTTTATAACAAGTAATATAATAAGTGAAATAATATAATTATATTTATTTTTATAATTTAATAATTAACAATTTCTGATCTGTCTATATGGATCATAACTATTATAACATTTAATCAAATTATTTCAAATTTATTCTGTAAAAATAATGGTCACATGAAGTGAAGTATATTTAGAATGTTATTTAGTTTGCTTATCTATAATTTGATTGCATTATCAGTTCCTAATCCATTTGTGTATATAATTAATATGTGTGAGATATTTAACAATTAAACTATATATTTTTTATTAAAATTATATAAATAAGTTATGAATAATGAATATGTGATGTGGATAATTAAGCAATTATTTGTACTCTTGATCATTAACAATCCTTAATCTGTCTGGATGGATCATAATAATACTAATAATTTTAATTAAACTATTTGATGTAATTATGTATAAATTAATGTTAAAAATAATGTTGCAAGGCAAAACATATTTACATAGTGATGTACAATTAGATATCTTTCATACTCTATAATTCAATCATTACAAATTCCCTGTGCACCTAGATTGATTATTGTCATTTTGTAAAATATTATGTCTGAATATTAAAGGACTATTCAATTGTTTGAATGTGTATGTATTAAACAAGTAGAACATATTTTTATTACTTTATTGTTATATTATAATAATTTGTGATCCATCTGGATCGATCAAGAATTGATGAAATAGTATAGTCATTTGATGTTTAAAGATCAAGTAAAGTTAATCAATTATTTATATTCATTAGTTACATCTAATTATAGTCTATTTTTTGTAATAATTGCTATACTTATACAATTAATTTTACGCTGTTAGTATATTCTAATTAGCATAACTGCATTGTCTATAATAAATTGATTTCACTTAATGGAAAGTTTATTACAATTGCTTTTAGTACATTTTTTAATGAAATGCTAAAATTATTCTTGATCCATTCTGGGATAATTTTATTCTTGATCCACCCTGTGATAATTTTATTCTTATTCTATTCAGCTGGTTCATGAACCTTGGATATAGTTCAGATTTCTATTTCATTTAGCCAGTTTTTGCAACCTGTCCAAAATTGTGCTCTGTCACTAACAAATATATATTGTCTTTAGACCAGCTTTTTATATTTTATACTCATTTTACAATAAATATACCCTACAGGGTAGCCACTGGTTAGGGATATCAGGAATAAATCATAACAAAAATGAGTCAGAAAAATAAGCTATAATCAAGGAAAAGTCAAAAAATTAATTTTTATTGTGTAATTTAATAAATAGTATTACTTGCTCCCTTCTGATGGACTCCCTTTTTGTTATTATTAGCTATCAAGTGAACTGTCTCTTTTTTGCTGTATATAAAGAATGTCAATTTTTTAAATTATTTTTATAATATATGTTATGAAGATGAACTGGTGTTTGAAACATGTTACCCTGACTTTTTGTATTGTCTTCATTACTTAATTATTACATCTTATAATATGTTATAAAAAGTAATGAGTTGCTATTTGAAGTGGTTTGGTAGATAGTAACTGATAGATGCAACTTATATGATTTTTGCCAATTAAATCACTATTTTAAATCTGTTCAACATATGACCACTAACCAATATATTTTCCTACAATTTTAATTGGCTATCTAACTTAGTATATTTTGAATAAATTGAACTTGTCTTTAAAACTATATTTTATAATATATTACTGGTTTCAATATTACTATATTTAAACAAAATATTTAAATATTCTTCATTTAGTAATATTGCATAGTTTTTTACAGCACTTTTAAACATATAAATTGTTTTTTAATGAGATATTTACTTTGCTGTCTGTTAATTGATAAAGTTGGGCTATTTATATTGAATTAAATATAAAATTATATGGGCATTAAAAAATCAGGCCTATTAAAAATTGTATAATGTCATAAATGCACCAACAAAATAATTAAGCAGAAACTATTCAATTAAATAAGTGATCATTAAAAGTTATATTAATGATGCCTAAAAATTCTGTTTTAGATCATTTTGAGTCATGTATCATCTCATCAAGTCTTTTGGTATATTTGTCAATTAAGTATTTAGTCAAAAGTACATTAATAATTGGACAACCAGTTTTTTTTAGCATAATGAACCATTTGGGGGTCTATTAAGCCTCCTCCTCCCCTTGATACTTCTAGGATTGAAATACCTAGATGTTAAAACAGGAGTGGTGAAATAATATTTGCAAAAAAGTAAATTTTAAAGTATTTATTATTTACAAATTAAAGTAATATAATTATTCAAATGTGGTATATCAGTATTCATATCATTTAGTAATAATCAAAAACACTAAAGTATATTGTGATGATTTTATATATTTCGATCAATAACATTATTTTTCATAAAATGAGAACAAATAGTCAAATATAATAATTCAAAAAACGATTGGTTCATTTTATTATTTAACATTTATTTATATAGAATTCTTTTTATTTAACTGAACTGTTGATAAATTACATCATTTTATTACTAAAATAATTGTGAGAAACTGTTGTTAAAGTTTTGTAAAGTTTTGGAAGTAATTTTTTTAATGATTTTATGGAGGATTAGCAAATTATACATTGAACAGTTTTTTTATTGGATTTGTGGTTTTATTTCTAAATTTAGTTTTATATATCATATGTATTTACTAATATTTAGTGAAATTGTATGTTATGTAGAAATCAACTTTCTAATTTTTTTGTAGAGTATAAGACTTTCACTCTTGGATTGTGTAACGAGTAATTAACGAGTAATTATCTGGTGGCAATAAAAACAAATTATTTTACCTATTTTCTAGATGGACAGTAAAGTACTTTTCTCGAAGACTCCAACGTTTCATCCCGGTCAATGTTCAAGTGAAGCGAGTTGGCATTCTTTGGGGGGAAGATATTCAACTGCAATTTATCAGTGGTGAAATTTTGGTGTGTTCCATATTGTATGTTATCACTAAATTTTAAACACAAGTTTTTTATTCCAAATATGCCTCCTAGTATTCTTGTACTTTAATAGTAATGGATATGTATGAAATACGTTATACCTTTAATTATTATTATGAATGTTAAATGTGTTACTTTTTAGTTCTTTGAATAATATCTACCTAGTCAAGTGTTTATGTGTTAATCTTGTTTGAATTTTATGTTACCGAAATATTAACGGTATTTTAATAAAAAAAGTTCAGAAGTCTATGATTTTGAGAACAAATTTGATCAATACATATTTTATCTAATTATCACAGCTATAGCAGTGTTTCTTATAATGCTAGATCACAATCTGCACATACTTATTTTGCTCTGATTTGATAGAATCATGTTCTGTCCAATTCCATTGTTACATCCGATGTTTTACTGATGCAATTTAAAAGCTCCAGGTACTTGTCAGCTTTCTACTGTTTCATTGACCGAACGTTGATAAATTTTTATTTGTCTAAATATTATATTACACCTGGTATGGTTGGGTAGTATATATTAAGTACACATTAATCAATAATATATTACTCTATACAAATGTAATGCAATTAAGTGTATTTATTATATGTTCACGTTTTTATTATCTATAAATGTAAACAATATTGTTCCATCTAAAATTTCGGTTTTTTATGTCCGCTCTCATATCTTTTTAACTCGTATATACTTAATATAGAAAAGAGAGGATATCTCGTACAGAATATAGCTGAAAGACTGAGAGAATAAATACTCGATAGCCTAAATCTCTCCTGTTTCACCAATAAAATCAATTGTATTTGAATGACTTCCTTTGCAGTATATCCAACATGCCCGTCTCACAAGCAGCCTGTTCAACTCGAGTGCTCGGTGAGTCTGTACCTAACAATATTCAAAGGCTAGACATACAATAGTTCAAGATCATTTCTACACAATAGTCAGTTTAATAGAATTGAATATGATGGCACTTAATATTTATTTTTCAAATTTTAATTTAATACCTTTAATAACAGGTTTGTAAAACTATCAAGAAACACTTATGAATAGACTATGCCTAGTTTCATAATTGTCAAAAAGGCTAAAGAAAAAATGTATATTACATTCAAGCATGTTTGTACAACAATTTTAATGGGTAAATGTACTGCATTTCGGTTTATTTTCATCGAAATTGATCAATTTCAAGAATTGAAATCGATATGTATTATGTCTGAGGAAATTGATATCGGTTAGATGGTGCCAATTTATTTAACAATAAATACAAGTTGCTAAAGAAAATTGAGGATTTAGGTCAGATGCCGTCTGAATTTTCTAAAACAAGATGACCATAGATATTAATTATTAATTATGTCTGCACGATCAAGTTATTTCTGTCTGCAATCGATTAACATCTTTGTTACGTTACGTTTCATCGAGTTGAAGGGGATGGAGAAAATCTGTCAGACTATCAGTGGTTTGTTAATAAGAAAGATATTTAATTATCAAAATTATCTGCGGTCTAATTTCACAAAACTGGAATATAGTAACTGAATCACACACAAGAAGTCACATATTAAGCTTTATTCATGTAGTATACAATTGATATATTTGGAATAGACTTTATGACATAATATTTTTTATGTTTTTATTTAATATAATTCTGATACATGTTTCTTTAAAATTATGCTGATATATGTATTTTTGGAAAATTTTGTTGCACAGTAATTGAATTCATACACCGTATTCTTTTTAATTTATGACAAGCTACATTAATTTAGTTTTTATACTTATATACAATATATTGATTCATTCATTTAATCAGAAGTTCTCTTTCTAAAGTGCATGGACGACTTGATAGATCAGATTTGATAAATTAATCTTATGCGGACTATGAACTCTCTCCATTTCAAGAATAAAGAAAGTTATTATAATTAAAGCCTTATATTTCGCAGTCAGAAGTCCTTCGTCAAAAGCCAAAAATGAATGACATAAATAGATTTATATAACATTTAGATACCATTGTTATAAAATTATATTAGACTAAGAAGGGTTTATGCCAATAACAGTTGAACGCTTACATGATTATGGAGTGTCAATATATATGCAAGCGATCAATAATGAGACCAAAATAGAAGGGGTGAATAAGGTGCATGAAGTGACACAGATAGAATAACTGTAACTGTTAAAGATTATGAAATAAGTTATAATCTAAACTCATTATCAATATAACTAAAACAGCGGCTAAAAATAGTACAATGTGATCAACACATTTACCAGAGTTAATAAAGCTAGGTAGTAATGGTATTTGAGATTTTGTTAGGATAAGTTCTTTGTTAGGATAACGTAAACGATTCAGCAATATGTGGCATCCTTCCGTCGCCAAGTCACACATACAAACCTGAGACGGCACACATCACCGTCCACAGATCACCCTTGTCACAAACATAGATCTCCCTACAGCACAGAATCAACTTCCTCCCTATCATCACACACACTATCTTCCCCTCGTCAACTCTCCCTCACACTCAAATCAGCAACACCTTCAAAGCAGAAACCTCACCAACCCTAGGCGTTAACTCAGACACAACATCTTCACAAAGCACCTTCAAGACATCCACCCACCACTACCTCAAACCACATCAACACTGTAACCTACGAAAACACCTTCAAATCTACTCCACACTCCATCCAAATTATTGCACACGACGCTCTCCTCAACAACCGATCAGCCTGCTAAGATCAACATCACAGACACTACACTAAGTATATATATAATATAGATCCCATCGATCAACTTCGCAACAACAATTATGTATTCTAACGTAATTTAAATAATTGTATATGTAGCTGTTTGGGGTAGATTAAAACAAAATTCATATTTATTTCCTCTACGCTATTAATGGATTTAGTAATCATTAATAAATGAGACCATAGAGAATGTACTGCTAATTCTTTATATATAAATATATAGTTATTTAAATATTGAAAAATTAAACACCCCGTGTTGAAAGTACATTTGAATTTAATTTTATTTGTTTTTAACAATTTTTATTCTATTTTTCAAAGGCAATACTATTTAAAAAAATTATCCATGTGTATGTCTAATTTTTTGCTAATGTTCCTTCAAATGTAGAAAAAGGGATCACCCTCTTTATGTGAAAAATGTAAATCCTTTATATATCGTGTGTTCGGTACAAAATTAGTGTACTTGATTGTACTTCGGGAAATTGAATGAAATCGATAATAATTCACCCTCAAAGACACAGACTTGACTGTACCCTCGATGTAATTGCCATGCTTGAGTGATAACATAGTTACGTCCCCCTCTAAAACAGACATCCTCATACTTGTACTGTTAACACCCTGAGAAGGAAATAAATCGGCGTAGAGAACGTCGTCTTGCTGAAATGAATGTTTCCGTATGACTAACTAAAAGTTACACTTTGAGCTCACATACAATCGAAATTAAACATTTTAACTATAATAACGTCGTTAATTCTTGATCAAATCAGCTAATAAAGTTAAAAATGAATAATTTTAGCCTCATGTTATGTATTTATCGGCTCACAGATTCAATTCTCAATGTAGAATCTCATTATTGAACCTATACAACCTGAATCGCTACTAACGAAATATATATATTTGTTTTCAATGTAACCCTTACTGATTGTGAAGGATGTGAACAGAAGTATATACTTTGAGTGATTATCTCGGTGATAGTATAATTAAAAGTAGCAAAACACAATATCTAAAATTATTATTTTCGAGTGAACAAGATATATCTTTTGTAATAATTAATTTCACCTAAATTTGTACGAGTCTTAATGGATCACTCAAACATTTCACATATAACTATATATAGGAAGATTAAAGAGAATTCGAAATAGTTATTTTTGATGTAGACTTGACTAATTAATTTATAAGTTTCATAAAATATCGCTTTTTTGCTCGTAAATTTTATATGTGTCAAGCCTTTACAAACGAATGTTTAAAACTTATGTCCTCCCAGCTGTCTGGTCACAGTTATCGTGCACCAGGTCCGCTTCACCAGCTGCCCTGTCGAGCTGTTCTCCCTTTGGACCAGCCTTAAGGCCCCTCGGGCCACACCAAGCGTCACTGTCGGCCCAACCGCGGAGGTGCAGCGGCGAAGTTTGGAGCGCGGTTGGATGGTGACAATCTCTCAGGTCAGTGAGTAGTAGGGTGTGTGTGGATCTTGAGGAGCACAAATGATTGTAGGATGAAGTTGAATAGCATATAACCCTGAAACTTTTTTTATTTTCAAAAATTATTTTATAAGATCAGTAAATATTTTAAAAAGGGCAAAACTTTAAAAATGTACTATTATATCATTTGATATATGGTTATTATTATTAATTGGTTTTCTGAAACTTTTCGTAATTTAGCTGGGTTAATATTAGAACAATATAATTTGTGCATAAGATTTTTCAATCTTATGTAAACAATTCTATTTCTCCAATTCTCTAAAGCTTAATCTCAGTTTTGCTATACTTTTCAATGATCTAGTGTTAATATAACTGACACTTTAATAGAATAATAATTTTGTTAAAATACTGCTGCAATTAGGTTCAATTTTGTGGTATGTACTTATTAATATTAAATGTGTATAATTAACGCTGCTCCTCGAATGAGTAAACTTAGAAGTAGGGATATCATTGTTAGATTGTATAAATTTGAAGAATTATTGTATTAATAATATTACCGATCTAGTACATTCATTTTTTAATCAGTTATTATAATAGAGTAGTTATTGTTGTTCTTATAGCATCGTCCTCTCCCACTTCTACTTTAGTTTTTCGGCATCGACATTGTG
Organism: Coelogynopora nodosa; assembly: GCA_034780555.1. NCBI lineage: Eukaryota > Metazoa > Platyhelminthes > Proseriata > Coelogynoporidae > Coelogynopora > Coelogynopora nodosa. Next base: position 3,168 of record JAUZND010067883.1, on the reverse strand, counting down.
GATATTGCCTTTCGAATTGATGTTCTGCCACGAGCACAAGCCTCATTGGTGCTTAAAGTTGCTGATCTTAGGCTGAAGTTTGCTCTGGATGCTCTTCAGTAAGTCACTCGATAGTTCAATGTAATAATATACATTGTTAATATACCACGTCTTTAAACATTAAATGACCTTGAATGTGCTCTTTTGGATATAATTTTGTTGCATGACATACGCAAAGGTGTAATATTATTATTTCGAATAACTATCGAAAAATTATAGAATTATATTTTGAGGAAAGTGTACGAACCACGAATGAACCTATTGTTGGCTCTATAATTGGAAATAATTGTAATGTCTTAATTATTTTTATATAATATTTATGTGAGAGACATTACGCCACATTTTTAATGCTTTTGTTCGACACATAACTGCATATTAAAGTGACAAATTGTGTGCTCCCAAAGCCTCCGTGTGAACGTGTCAGCCGGCACCCTGCGCGCCATCGTACTCTCATTCACCAACATCGAACCCCACAAGACCACCGCGGGTGAGGAGGATCCTGAGAACTGCCAGATCCTGGCCACTCTCGCCTGCCATGTCAACCTCGACCTTGTGCTGGATCGATACAAGCGGCGCCGTCCAGTCGAGGTGGTGCACTGTCGTGTGTGTCACACTCGGGTCTACATTGTCGAAGGTGGGTAGTAGTTGGGGGTTGGTTCTGTAGCGACAATGACCTTACTACTAGTGGGGCACTGTCGTGTGTGTCACACTCGGGTCTACATTGTCGAAGGGGGATAGTAGTTGGGGGTTGGTTCTGTAGCGACAATGACCTTACTACTAGTGGAGCATGTGTCGTTTGTGTGTCACACTGGGGTATATCCATTTGTCAGAAGGTGGGTAAAGATGGAGTGGGGGTGGTTCAGTAGCAACAATGACCTTACTACTAATGGTGTGCTGTCGTGTATGTCATACTCGAGATTAATTGCCGAAAATAGGAGCGGAATGGTTCTGAAACAACATTGCTCTTACTATTTTCTATATTTTTTTCTTCGTAGGACTGACATTCCAATAATCCATACAAGAACTTTAGATTATACTGTAATTATATGAATTTAATATATATAATAAAGTATATTATATTAACGTTATGTAATTTTGTAAACAGTTATTAGTTTTTTTATGACATTGTTTTATGTGAATCATATAATTAATTTCGATTACTTTTTAAAATTGTGTGTTTCTGATTTTGATCATTCTTCTATAGCCCTAAAAGTGTTCTGGAAAGTAATCTATATTACACAACGGTGGAACTTATATAAATATTGATCCACCAACAACTAACAGTAGATATCAATGTAATTTACTGCAAACGATCCATAGTATATAATCGTACATTAATAACAGTAATTTGTAATAGTCATCATTATAATAATTCGTCGGCAAAGTGCACTAAACTATATCCTATTACTTAATATGTGCGGATAAATTAGTTTGTCTGTCTGCTCTGTCAGAAATAGACTGTATTTGATGTCGAAGTCTATAGTCAGGACAGTTGAAGATCACAGACGAAAGTCGTTATAACTAAATTCTTATCGATTGTACAATCTATTGTAATTTGATTGTTCAAAAAACAATTACCGACTGTGATGATTTATGCTGGGAACCTGTCGACTATTATTATGACATTTGTTTACAATTTTAAAACGAAAGGATTGCATAATATGTTTTTATGATTTAGAGGAAATCTTCATTAAATACTTTTTGGGGCATTTTTGGTCGCACAACTTTCAGATTGGATGAACAATATTAGGTACACGATGTTGATTGGTCTATTTTTAGAGATACAGTTTCATCTCACAAGTTATCTCGAGTTACTCAAATAAATAAGCGGTAACGATTTTTAGGATTTAAGTAACTTTAATGCAGTTCAACATTTTTAAAATTTTTAAATATATTCAACAGTTTGTGTCATTTAAAAAAAAGGTTATACTTTATAATTTTTCATAAAAAGTTTGCACAAAATTCGACTTAACTTTATGATGTGTCCCGGTCCTCCATGACAACACCAGTGCGTACGTATTTATTGTTCCTCTCCCCTCTCGAATCAGAACTGGTTCCACAGCTGAACGACGTGGCCAAAACACTGCTCTCCGATTGGCCGACACAGGTCCCCGGGGGACCAGCCTTCGTCCACCATCTTCTCTTCCCCACTGTGGTTGGTGGTGGTGGAGGGGGTGTTGGCGTCGGCGGTGTGGGTGGCGGTGGTGCTGGTGGGGCTGGATCGTCGTCGGGAGGAGATGGCGGTGGTGGTGGAAAGCTGGGCTCTCTGATGCCCCGGGAGACCAGCTTCGAGCTGGACCAGATCCAGTGTGAGATACTCCGCTTGAAGGCGCACAAGTGAGTGTGAGGGGAGAGTCTGGTTTTGGTTTTGGAGCTGGCGGCATGACATGCAAAGTTTACTACTAATTTATTTTTAAAAAAAGTCAATAGTGCGTAGGAATTATCGATCTGAAAACATTAATGCAACCATATAAGGCGGCAAAGATCAATATATAACATTGAATTTGTAGATAAAGTTTGTTTAATTATTATTGATGTTTTTATTGATATTATTGTTTTTTATTGATTTTTAATGTTTAGTACTAACACTTATTAGTAACATGTAATAATGTATCTCAATTTAACCTATTAAGATCCAGCAACCTTAGATAGAAGCCTCCTACACATTAATGTCTTTTTGTTTGCTCTAATATTATAAATTGCCAAAATTATTCAATAGCTTAATTAATTTAACTTCCCCTTTATTAGTTAAAAAAGAAGTGTTCTAATTAAAAAGTCGTATTTTAGCAGCTCTCACAGTCTTTGTGATTTTCTATACGTTGTAGTTCCTGGAGTGGGGAAGGAGGGGGAGGGGGGGTGCACACCCCCATAGAAATCAACGTTCCCATTGATAGATTCAGGAGACATTTTGTGCAAAAAATTAATTTTGTCTCTAAATAATACCTAATATAATAACCTAACCCAGTCACGTGACCTAAGTGACCCAGTCACGTGACCTAAGTGATCCAGTCACGTGACCTAAGTAGGGCCGAAGAAAATGGTGTATAATGCTAAAATGGCTGCAAGAGAAATTTGTTCACTGGCTAAAAATTTTAGCCCGATTGGTGGTGCCGTTTTTCGACAGTTTTG
>JAUZND010067882.1:0-39702 GCA_034780555.1 Coelogynopora nodosa | reverse complement strand
TATATAAGATTGAAAAGTCAATTTCATTCCACACATTATATTGTACCTAAAAGATTTCAGAAAACTTTCAAATAAATCTTAATAATTTACATTAAAATCGGTAGGTACCTAAGCATAGGTGAATAGTTATGTAATATAATGTACAGTATAAATTTTAAATTCAAAATGTTTTCTCAAATCAAACTGCAAAATCAGACTAAAACTTATGTACATTACACTAATCATCAAAAACCAAATTTCTAAGAAGAATTTTCCTTGGATGCAATTGAAAAAACTTTTGTGCCACAGTACCATAGTCCACAGAATGATCACGGTGAATATTCATAATAGCCAATGACAATATTAGCTATGGGGAATTAATACTATATAAGTTAATATATATATATAATTATTTAAAACAAAGCTGGTTCCATTTATCAATTAGATCTCTAATACACTATTTTCCTGTAAAGTTAAACATTATGTGTTATAAATATAAACATAGACATATTTAAACACCGATCTCACCGCGAGTATGTGATTTATTGATATTTACAACTCCGACGTTATCAGTAAATGTTGGCTCCTCAAATAATAACGGAACAATCCTTTGAAGTTCATCCAAAGTTTCAACCTCAAATTTTGTTGGGCATTTAGAAATAGTCGGTGGCTCTTTGTCTGTAAGTAAGAGTATAGCAATAAAACTTATTTCTGGGACTAGTGTGCTTTGATTACAAAAACATAACAAAGTGTGGTTTATATTATGTTTAACTAAACTAAATCGCAGTTTGAAGCAAACTTAAATACTTAAATACTTTTGTCAGAGAACTATGCATGTGGAGTTGAAAATATTTTTCTCTATCATAGAATCACATTTTTATATAAAATTGCAATCTTGTATTTATTAAAATCTTATACAACAACTTACGGATATTTTTTACGTATATCTTTTCATCTGAATACTATACATAATACATATACTGTATACATTACACTATCAGAAACGTATACGAAATGTAAAATAAATAAATAAGTATATATATATATGTACATACTTATTCTATATATTTGTAAACTATATATATACGTTGGAACATTGTGGTGCATTCAAAATAATATACATCAATATATTTTATAAAAACAACTAATAACTAACCACTAAATAATATATATATAAATATGGCTGTTTTGTTGTAATATTTATGTTTTAAACAAATTAGCAATTTTAAGTGTTTTGTTTTAGTGTTTTTTACTACTATACTACAATATAATAATGAAGTACAAGTACATAGCTGATTGGTTCAATAGGCTGTTGAATATTTAAAAAAATATTTAAACATGAACATCGGTACAAAACAAATATTACAAAAAGTTTAAACATATTTTAAAAAGCGGCTGTGAGTTAAGCAACTATAGACGCTATTTTGACTTTTTTATTTATTTAATCGATCGTGCTCTTTCAATGTAAAAACCTATACTTTAATCGAAATTTGCTGCCACTTCAGCTTAGTGTACATGTTAGTGTACATGAATAAACATGGTGATGGGCCTGCAGATGAGAAGTCTGTTTCGAATTGTTAAAACTCATTAGCCGGGTACCTTCTTCAACAGAATATTTTAATTAAGCGAGTACATATATATATATAGATATGAAGGCTAATCTTAAATACAAATATTTGCTCTAATGAACAACAGTCACATACCGACAACTACAACAGCTATATTGCAGTTGGTTCCGGTGAATTCCGGCGGACAGAATGTCTCTAGCGCTGTGGACGGGGAGTTGCGACTGGCGTCACCAATGATTAGAAGGTCAAAATGAATCCATATAACCAGTGCTTTCGTTGTTGCGATCGCTGTTGCATTGTCAATGGCGCCGACAGATTTCGACAATTCAAACCACTGTGTCAACGTGATCCATTCTGTCATGAGAGTGGCCCGAGTGAAGTCGCCTTGGAAGGACATCTCTTGTCTGCCACTCTGTATATATAATATAATACATAGATAGGTTTCTAATCATTACAATTAGACTAAATATAACGATATGGTAACACAAATACAGTTTTGAGTTATATACGTAACTATTATAAACAAAAGCAATGTATATTACTTTAATATTTAAATCAATTAATACAGTTGCACTAAATTATACTTAGATAATTACATATTTTTTATATGTAATGTATTTTTCAAATAAATTAAAAAATATATAAAAACCAGGAAAACAAAAACTTGATTTGCACATTTAAACAAAAATTAATTCAAACATTTCAATATCTTAATGTAAGTTAAAACAAATTATTACATTATTAGCAAAATAAAACTATTATTAAACATATTATACTGTATAACTAGGTGAACATTAATAAAATTATACACTTTTCCATTAACATTGTTTTTAAATTTTATCAAACAACAATGTATCATGCAACTTTTATGGGCGCATAGCAGATTTCTGTATATAATCATATAATAATTAAATGTTTAAAGAAATCCAAAACAATGCCCATGGTAGTTTTTAAACTGTATCACAATTAGAAAATTAGAATAGATAATGGAAAACGACGGCTATTACATGTTTTACGAGTTTTCAATTTGTTTTAAATATAAACCGTTATTTAACTGTAAATATACTGCCAATTCTGAAAAGTCATCATATATTAACAATGTGTAAGTAATCTAAATAATAAAAAAATACCCGTGATATATAACTAACCTCAACACCAATCGTTAGAGTATATCCTTCTAAGAAGGTCCAGGGGGTTGCACAGGATATGTTGCCAATCTCTTTATTTTCAACGAAAAGGGTGAGGACGCCCATCTCCGAGACGGTAAATCCAAGCGGGAAGAAGCCGACTTGGGGGAGGGAGATCGGAATGAACCGATTATTTCCGTTACATACCACTGACATGTTGGCAGTCGAAATCTTGAAAACGTTGCCGCCTTTTCTGAAATTTAGATTACAACATAATGTGCATAATAAGACAACACCTTTTGTTGAACTAATGTTATATTATATATCGGGACAGTTATTGGGATCGAAAAAAATTCTAGAGCACTAAGATTATAGTACTTTCTGTTAATATGGTATATAAAAGTACGCTAAATACGGTATTCTATAATTAACAACTGCAGATACTGCAGATTCAACTGCAGATACGTTTCTTATGTTAACAGTTTAAAATGTCAAATGTAAACGTTTTAAATTTTAGAATGCTATGCTAAAAATCATAATTTATTTAAGTTTTCTTTAATTATTATACATTTTACTTTTACTGTTAATTAGACAACAACATTTGTTTATGGTTAAATACTGCAACATTATAAACTGCAGTTAACTAAAATCATAATAACTATTAATAATTTTAAATATATTCTTTGTAAAGATATTTTAGCCCTTATACAACTATAGTTGGATAATTCCATGTACGAGTGGCATTCTACATATTTTATCAAAGTTACATTTCGAGGCGTATTACTATATTATTAACATTTTAACAATAATTAATAACACATATTAACATAAATTACATGTTTTTTTTCTGTTTTAGCAATGTGCTTTATGAGAAAATTTATTTAAAAACGAGTAAGAATGACTGCGCTACACATGAACACGCATATTTTGTCAAAATTAGTTATATATTAAGCTTATAGTTGTACATATTTCTTTGAATTCACATACTTTTCACACATATATTTACATATGACCATGTAACGTCCGCTATATCTAAAACATACCTTTAGGTATGCTTATTTATGTTTTGATGGTTTTGTATGTTTACATAATAAAACTTCGAAGAATATATTGTTCAATTATGAGCACAACTTGTTGAAATTGTTTATAGATTTTTAGTAATAAAATAATGATAGTTTTGATTATAGTTTATAAACTGTTTGACAGTTACGTCCGTTAAGAAATTGCAGTGAATACTTTTTTTTCTTTGAAATGATCCAAATAATTTTTAATTTTAGATGCATAGCATAATGTAGTCTATGTCAAAATATCACAAAGTATCAACATTAGCTAGAACTAAACAGTTACATAGAGGTATACTTACTATTATGTTAGGTTAGATATTGATGGAGATAATCTATTATACATGTACGGCCAGATACATAAATTAAGGACACGCAAATAATTTCAATGGGATATCATTACTCACCCTCGAAGAGTCAAAATGGCGGCATTCGACTTCTGTACAGTAAAACGAAGCCATATTAGTACGGTTATTTCAGTAACATCAGTAAAGTTAAACATTGTTGACGTTGATCCTGTGCCATTTGATCCAAAACTGATGTCAAAATCAAGACTTTTTTCTAAAATGAAATTATGAAAAATAATGTTATTGCCATATTCAGAAGTGTCGTATATGCATATTTAGACAATATTGACAATCGAATACATTTTTCGAAAATTTAGTTTTCGACACTTCCTAATATGATTAATAAAAACAAGTTTCATCACTAAAATTCCAACCATTATTTAAATATTAGTAATGGTTGTTTGCACTAAAAATATTGGCTAATGTGTTTGAATCTAAATAATTCCATGATATTTTAAATAGACCGTTTTTGAGTAAATATTTGTACAAGCCAATAAATGAGGACCTATTATTTAATTTTTAAAAATTAAGAAAATAAATCGATTTTATTCAACCTCTAAAACTTATTATATTATTTTGACAATTTATCATTATTATTATATTCATCATCAATTGACAATGACCTATGTGTGATTGACTTTTGATTATTTTAAACATTAGTCTATTGATCGACATTAATATATAATGTATTCTTTTAGCCTATGACAATACTTTTTTTAAACTTTCTATAAAAACAAATAATGTTTGTATGGTTTTACGGTTTTATGTTTTTTTAAATTTATATAGAACAGCGGATCACTGATGAGTGTAGTGTATGAAATCATAAAACTTAATTTGAACCATTTTTGGCTAAAATATATTTAATTATTGTTTCATGAAATAAATAATAGTTTTTTGCTGCTAGAATGATTAAAAATGAACTATATTAACTAATTATTTTAAAATTTAAAAATAATTATTGAATCAATTATTCAATAATATACATAATGTTATATCATTCATATGATTTTGTGAGATGTCCACTCATAATTTTAAAAATTTGTTCAACATTTTAAAATTTGTTTATAACTAGTTATAATAATAAAAAAATTATAAATAATAATTTGTTCATCTAAATGTGGTACACTGAAAATGTGGTACACTGTTCTTTCACATCGAAAATGGTATTTTTAAATTTTTTTGAGATATCAAATTAATATAGTCGGAAAAATATTTCAACGTGATATAATAAATGTTACAAAAATGTTGTGGTATTAATTTGACTAATTGAAAACGTCAAATTATAAAATAAATATGAAATAGAGCTATCTTCCCTTTCGTCTTGTCTAGCGGCAAATTTGTAATCCTCAAGATGTATCAAGATGAGTGAAATTAAGCGTTAATGTAAGTGATAATTTAAGTTGTAATTTAAGTAATATTGATGTGTTTAAAAATCCCGGTATAACTATTTAATTTTACACACTGACATTTATTGTTGAAAAAAAAATTGTTTATAGTATTTTTGAACTGTATTTGAAACATATATGTTTTAAATAGATAACCTGATTAGAATCTAGCTAAAGGAATTGAAACGCACGAAACTTATTAAAAAATTATTTTCGATTTTAAAATTGTTTAAAATTTTTAAAAAATGAATTCGATATAACATTTTGTTTTTATAGAAGAGAATGTATTATACTGCATAAATCATAGTTCAAATTACATATACATCTCAGATTCATCACCTTTATCGCATGTCTGTCCTTCATATTTTGCCTCGCATATACATTTAATTCCTTGTACAGCATAATTCGAGCAACTTCCGCGCCCGTTGCATTCGTTGCATGGTAATACGATTTCCATGCATTGATTGTTTTTGTACTGTGGATAAAAAATAGAAATACAAATTTAACATGCTTTGTGTTATTACCATAGAAATTTATTCTAAAAAAATATACTGCGTATTATGTAGTATAGTTTGTACAATATACGTTTAAAAGGTTAATAAGCAGTACAGCTAAGTTATAAATTAAATAATAATTCTATGTTATTTTGATCACAACGGATACTATTAACCGCTGAGCACTATAAGAATTAATTTATATTCTACATATTTTATATAACATTTTATATACCTATTTTATAATCCATATTCTAAACGGCTAATTTTTACAACTACTTTTCACATAAAATTAAACTTTCTTTCATTAAAATTACGTGTATAGATATGTATCAGCAATACCTGGTATTTATTATCGGAACACGTGCAAATGTATCCCACAGCAGAGCTGGCGCTAACTTGGCAGAGAGCCAGTGGCCCCCGACATGCCTGATTATTGTAGCAGGGGTCCAGCTCACAACGGCTGCCGTTATATCCTATCGGGCATTTACACCGGAAACTCTGGGCCATTGATGAACAGTTGCCGCCGTTGAAACATGGACTACTTTCACACTGGTCGATTGTTATGTTACACGTTGGGCCGTCAAAATCCGCTAAGCAGCTATCAGATCCAAAAATAAGAACACTGTATAGTTATTTTTTTCACTCTTTTAGTTGCTAAAACAAAATCAAAAAATATTTTAATTTTTTTTAAAATTTTGAAGTTAACGATTTCTAATTTTTAATAAAATATTATCATAATGTGATATCGACGCTAAATTATGAGTAACGACTTATCCTAAACATTTTAAAAATATAATTGCAATAATTTTAAATAATTTAAAAAAATATATAATATAATATCTCAATTTTTTAAATGTGTGACATCGCATCATATTCTAAAACGGAATCGCAAATAGTCCCCCTTCAGATTAACCGGATTCGCAAAATTGAAAAAATAGTTTTTCGTTTATATAAAATTGTATATAAGAAAGAAGTAAAACACATGCAACGTATATTTACTACAAAAAACGGTAGACTATCATCACAAACTAATAGGTTTATAATTCAATGTGTGAAACTTTGACAAACGTAACTGATCTAGCTTATATTTTAAAGGACAATATACAAAACTAAAAAATAAGAAACCCATTTGTCGCATTTACTTAATATGAAAGCTACTTTATTATAAATATTTGCCCAAGTAGACTATAAGTGTTACTTATTTCAATATATAGTATATACTTGATTCCGTATAATATTTTAATTTTTCAGCTAAGAAACAGGTGAATACCAATCTAAATATTGTTTAAAAGTTAAAATCACCATTGAAAACCTTATTAAATCTTTAGTTGTTTTAATTATGGTATCTTTATGAGTGAATTAATATGTGTATCACGAATTTGCATATATCATGGTGCGAAGGTATATTATTATTTATAAAACAGCGCGTCATAATTTGCACTTGATCACAATAGATGTATCTGCTTTGTGCATTACCTGCACATAAAGGTGTCTCCATATGTCGAACAATTTCCAGAGTTAGCACAAGGATTTGGGCTACACAAGTTAATTTCATCTGTACAGTTTTCGCCTTCGTAGCCTTTAAAGCATTCACAAACATAGGATTCACTCTTTTGTGATGTTATATTCTGAAATGTTAATAGCGGGTAATTATTTATCAACTAGGCATATGACTATACGTTATTATTATATCTACACTGGATGTATGTTATACGTTTTAACATAAATATAAAACAGGCGCATCGGAGCTTTTTAAAAAGTTGCTTTTAAAAGTAATGTGACCTTGATCAAAATCTATTTTAGAATTATATAGCATAGAACCGCAAAAATCCTTTGAAAATTTATATGTTTATTGAAATTATAAATTTTTTCTACAAAAAGTGGGGGGGCCTAGATATATTCAGGCCTCCCCAAGTTAAAAAGTGAGAGGGGCTGGGCCCCCCCGGTCCCCCCACTTCCGACACGCCTGTAAAACAATGAGTTAGGATTCAGGTGCGTTAACATGTAATATAAATACAATATTGACTTGATTATCAATATATTTTAAAACATAATAAATACGATTTTCATTGCTACAAAATTGCAAAAGTAAAGAAAAACATTGCAATTAATATAAAACATCGTATACTTATTTTTAATATGATTTATTTAAAATTGTGAGAAAGTATTGTAATATGTAATAATTATTATACGAAATAACCAAATCAAAGTAGCGGCAGTAAGACACAATACATATTCTGAGCTCATTAAAATATATGAAATAAGTATAAGATTATAAATGTTATAGAATAAATGTGAATACCTTGAGTGTGTATACTCCGTTGTCGCAAGGATTATATAATGATGTTTCACAATGTTCACCGCCAAAACCTTCCTTACAATTACAAGTGTATCCATTGGCCAAATTGCGACACTCTCCTTCATTGGCACAGCGTACATTTGTGCAGTAAGACTCACTGCACATTTTACCTGAAGCAAAAAACATGACATAAAAATCATATACAAATAAATGGATATAATAACTGTTGTACAAACAGGCAAAGTTAATAAATATATTTATGAATGCATATGACGTGATGAATATAAATTATTATAATATGTACTAATTACTAATATCAACTTTTAATTACACAGTTAAATCAATAACAGTTGAATGTAATCTAGTTGTGTCAGTAAAATAATATAAATAAATATAAGCGTACCGTGATATTCGGGCTGACATTCACACTTATAGCTATCATCATTGGGAACGCATCGAACTGTACCATTTTCAAAGCAAGCATTATGTAAACAGGTGTTTATTCTCAACTCGCAAAGAGGTCCTTCAAATCCTGAAAGATAGTTGGTAATACGTGTGATATGTATAATAAAAATTCCAATAGCATTTACAAACTGTTTGTAACTTTTATGGCTTATGAAACGTGTTAAACAATAATTTAAGCTAAATCTCTAAATCAAGGTAAAAGCAATACTGAACATATACAATATGTACAAATATTTACCTCTTTTACGTGCTAATAATTCAATAAATTAAAAAAACGGTGTTGTTTATTATATTAAGATATTGTATCGTATTAATCAGGTACACAATAAGTTATTTAATTATAATTTTTAGTAATAATAAATATTAACGTTCGAATTCTTTTTTTACAAAGTTAGAAGTATATATAAATTAAACCTATATGCTGTCAGAATGAATATTCAATATTCAATATTCAATTCATGATGTTTCTATTGAACTTTATGATGCAGTTTTTCTCAAGGTAATTGTTTAACATCGAGAAAGATAATATTAATAGTATAATAAAATATAAGAGTATAAGATATATATATATATATATATATATATATGAATGTATAATATAGTGACAATATAAATATTTTCGGTATTCTATTAAAATCAGTAATTTTACCTAATTAAATGTTATAAGTACACGTGCAAAAAATCATAATGTTTATAAGGAAACACATGCACAATGCACACTGACTAAAATTCGATTTGCATAATAGGTTTACTTATAATACAATAATGTCACTGAAACTATATTTATTGTCTAAATATATAATTCAATTAAATACCTTTGGTACATGTACAATTAAACATATTTCTTCCATTGGTACATTTAGCATTGTTTTTGCAAGGTTTTTCGTCGCATTCGTTGATATCTTTTTCACAGTGTTTGCCCTTGAAACCATCCTAAAATGTATAAAGACAATGCACAGTAGTGTATTTGTATATATGTACACATGTGCTTAGGAGAGACACATAAATTTAAATCATGTTATTATTATTTTACGCACTCAAAATGTTGTCTAAATATATATATATATACAAAGTGAAAGCCTCGTAAAATGATCATAAAATTCGCTAAAAGTATATTTTTGAAAAAAATATAAATCATTTTTAAAAATAATAAAAATAATTGATAATAATTGATAATAGTTAATAATTGATAATTGTTAATAATTGATAATTGTTAATAATTAATAATAGTTAATTATTTTAAATAATTTATAAATTACAATAATTGATAAATTATAATAATTGATAATCGAAAATAATTTATAATTATTGATAGTAATTGATAAGTAATTTTAATTTTTTTATTTTTATAATTATCAAATATATGTAATATAATAATAATTTACAATTGATAATAATAGTTAATATAATTAATAGTAATTAATTGGTAATTAATAAAAATTAACATTATTTTTATAATTAATAACAATTTATCATTTATAAAATTAATTGATAATTTATAAAAATAATTTACAATCGATCAAATAATTTATAATTTACAATTGATCAAAATAATTTATAATTTACAATTGATAAATATAATTTATAGCTTACAATTGATAAAAATAAATTATAATTGATAAAATATATTTATAATTGATAAAAATTTATATTAATAGCAATTGCTAAATTAAAGTTAGTTATTTTTATTACAATATAACTTTTATGAAAGTGGCATAATTTTTAATTGTTATAAAGATGCTTCCAAAGCTATATATCGTAACTACATTGTACAAGTTAAAGTGTAATGGCTTATATTTAAAATAGTAAAATACATGTATTGTTATTACTTACATCACATTGACAGTAAAAGCTTCCAAGAGTGTTCTGACAGGTTCCTTGAAGATTACATCGTATATTTGTATTGTTGCACTCATCAATATCATCGCACAGTTCACCACCATAACCCTCTTTGCATTCACAAGTGTCAGTGTTTCCTTTAAGGTCTCCTCCATTCTTACACTATGTAACGTACATTATAAAAACAACAAAAAACTTTGAGAGTAAAAACTATAGAGAAGTTAAATTACTGTAACATTGAACTATAACATAAACTAAAACTAATACAAAACAAAAAATGTAATATGGATAAGTATAAGCACAACTGTGTTTAATTGTAATTTATATTATTCACAAATTAACTTTATTAATCTATACCGTTATATGTATAAAAAGAGCTTTATATAAAAAGGTATATAACCATTTTTAATAAAAAACAACAAATTTAACATTTAAAAAAATATATAGCAGATCATTTTAAAATAGGTACCTGGCTGATATAATGATAACAATATATTCATATAAAATTCACAGTTCAAAGTAGTTCAAAATGATTTATTTAATAAATTAAAATTATCAACTATTCAATAATTATAAAATAAATTAATTTATGTGATAAAATGAATATTTTTTTATGACAGTAAAAGGATGTCATTTTGATTTCATGTTAAATAATGCTGTCTAATTGAATTAAACTAAATCCGACGACTAACATTTTTAACTTAATTTGATATAGATATATTAAAAAAAAATAATTCAAATGAAACCCTTTAAACATTTTACTGTACAGCACTACTTTTAAAGTCCAACACCAAAACTTACCCTTTTAACTAAACCAGTATATACTTACCCACAAAATAAAATTTAATAAAATACGAATAACATAATATAATGTAACAACCACCAAAACATTAAATTCTCAAAAAAACACAAATTAAAGGCAACTACTTTTTTGTTTAGATACTTAATGATATGGCTAAGTAAATAAAAAAAGATTATAAAAGATTATGACTGAGATTGCAACTCATTAACTAGAATCATTGTAGAACAACCAATTGGGGAAGAGGGGTAACAACATAAACATGTTAATGCTCGATACCCATCAGGTGTTCACCAAAACCTTATTTATATAATTGTAGTTGTATAATATATATTATATTTAAAATACCCAATTACAATAACCTCCTCTCCGTCATATTTTCATTCAAACGTTATATCGTTATAGTTTCTACCAATTTTATATATATATATATATTTAAAATTATATTTTATTTGTAAATATTATGACAGTTTTTTTATCATAAATACATTTTATTGATCATCAATGCACACTGTAGGCCTACATACTAGAGTTATACATAGTATTTAGAATGTTTATGAATTGGTTATATATAGTTTACACAGACGGGAAGTATATCTTGTTGCTCTATCTTTGTCTTTCAGAAGCGGTAGTAAGCATTGTTGTTAAACATACTTGAGTGCCTACTTATATAGATGATTGGCCTAGACATAATCTCAAAAGAGTTGAACTCCTTTCTTTAGAACCTTTGGGGTGTCCTATTGGGGTGTGTACACACGAATCAAGTGGTTCAATGTCGTCAACCCCGTAATTCATTTCGTAATAATAAACTACCATTGCAAAGTATATTTTTACCGTTTGCATATAAATAGTATACATGTTAAGCAATACACTGTGCAATACGTTGTATAAAGAAATGCAAATTTGGTAGAGGGAGAATCATTTGTCTGGTATCTGTCATAAATGTATCTGTTCTATCTAGATTTATGCATTTTAACAAATAATAAGCACCTGAAATATGTCAGACTGAAGCATAGGAAAGTTAATTGACAATAGCTCAGAATGTATTATACTGATTAATCTGAAATTTTATCACATAGACAAAATAAAGTTTTGAACATTAATATTAACAACATTTGTAACATGATAAATTAAATTCAACTTAAATTCTGCTTCAATTCAATTCCACTACAACTGACATGTTTTTTTATATTTTAATTAATTAGGTGCTAAATTATGGGAATATTGATGGTGTGCACACATGCCGCTGAAGGTCGAAAGTCCCGCACCCTTGTTTAGTCATCTTTTCTTTCCTTTTTTATTATAAACATAATTTGTTACAAGCGTTTTTCTTTATGATCAGTTCTGTCCCCAATTATTCTATTGCTTTTTTGGATTTGACAGACTATATTTTAAATACACAGGTTTGACTTGCCATCTTATCATTCCATGGCTGTTTTACATACGAGTACAAGCTATGTTTGCTTGTAAACATCGAAAAAATATGGTTTGATGATAATGCACTCCTTTTTTTGGACATTTCTGGAGTTTAGTCATGAATGTTGCTTTTTACTTTAAACCATCCTGATATTAAAAAAAATTGTTTCATATTTGACAGTGACTTTGATAATTTATTGTTTTTTTAATTTATAATTTTGATTTGTTTTGTGGTTGTGTTAAAGAATTAAATAGAATGTGTTCATTTACTATTAATGACAGTGACATCAGCCGCTTTTTAGATCCCGTTTAACCGTTAATCGTAATTTTCAAATTATATTGAAAATGCTTAGAAAAAATAAACGTTCAAAATAATATGGAGTGAATCATGTGAAATTGGAGTAAATTTAACCATTCGAATTTAACCTTCATACCTTGCTTTTGCATTTGTATTTACTTGGATCAATATCTTCCATACACAATTTTCCTTTTGGACATGGCTTGTGATCACATATAGTTGCATTTAGCTCACAACTGAAATATAGGAATATTATAATACACAACAAATTTACTAATGTCATCATTTTTAAGAAAGATAAATATTAAATTAATAATCACTTTAAGTAATTTATGTATTAATAAGTATTATGTCTGTCGTTGTATTTCAAAAATATATTTAAGTGAATCTTAATTGAATTAAAAAGAATGTTGCATTAGATTGTTATATAATTTATAATACGATTTGACTATTAAAAAATTCGTTAAAAATATTACCGTATATATACAAACTTCCTTTATTTATCAAAAATACGACATAACTTATATTATTTGATCTAGTATTCCAGTATTTAATTTCTGTATTTAACTGAATGCAATTTTAAATTATACATATTTTATGAGATTAAAAGGTAATCTCGAGTTTTAGATTTTTTTTAGAAAGATATAAAAAAGTAAAATATAATTATTTCAGTTACATAGTTTTCGTTAATAAATACTATAATATAAAATGCAATAACGGAGTATAATGTAAACACATAGCAATTAATTATTGGAAATTTTACACTGAATAAGTTTGATTTCAATATTTAATGGTGTTATCGAAATACTTATTAAATAATATTTTTGTTAACATTAAAAATATTTAACAAAAACCTCAATGTGTTAATCCTCTTTGTATGGTATGTGTTGTCTTTGTTTTATAGACAAGTATGTCAATAAATACTAAAATATATTAAAACAGATGGTTTATGCCGTACAACAATTGTTATAAATTTAACTAAAGTCAATAATTGTAAAAATACGTAATATATTGGGGAAGGTTGGAATAAACCAAACCACCGCCACCGCTACCGCCACCACCACTTGCTCTAAATTTCGATTAAAAAACACATATTCAATAATTAACATCTTAATTTTAGTGTTAGTAAATAGATAATTTTAGATGATCACAAATTGCTATGTATAGAGTACTATTACATCACTGGCATACAACACAATACATATACTAATAACCTAATTAAATCTTG
Organism: Coelogynopora nodosa; assembly: GCA_034780555.1. NCBI lineage: Eukaryota > Metazoa > Platyhelminthes > Proseriata > Coelogynoporidae > Coelogynopora > Coelogynopora nodosa. The sequence goes on along the minus strand of JAUZND010067882.1, from coordinate 25,394 downwards.
GGCCTTTGCATAAATTAATTGCACTATATAGTACATTAAATTGATTGAAATTTTGTAATATTTAAATTGAATTGATTTATTGTAATATCTATATAAATTGGTATATCTTGTCATTACTGTGTTATTGCTATATGATATTTGATTGATTAAGTGCATTTTTGAAGGAAAGATATTTCTCTAATTTTTATGCGTTATTCTATTCGTCCTTATAAATTCTCCAAACTCTTTATTTTTTGTTAATAACATATACGTATATAGGTCATTTTTTGTTATTCAATTTCTTATATGTTTATTTTTGTATTTTTGTATTTCTGTATTTTTGTATTTTATTTGTATTACTCATTTATTGTTATTCAATCCATGTCCTTTATTTTATGTTATATTATGTGATTAATAAAATACGGTTATAGTTACATCTGGTACACCCAGTACGAACATCGCTTTTAAATTTAACAATTATCAGGCAACCTCATGGTATCACAATAATTTTTTTTGCAATAATGAAAAGTAAATGAAATATAATATGAATAATATATAATAAGTATGTGTAAACATAATTAATCATTTAATACATATTTGTGATATGCTGTTGCACTCTTGTTGCAAATCATAAAAATGCATCACACAATTGAAGAGTTTTTAATTAATAATTATGTGTTATTTTATATATTCAAATACAATTTTAGAACCGATGCTGGTTTTCATAATCGAAATAATTCTTAAATTATAAAATAATATTTATAGATGTAGAACTCACTTTTTCCCCATATATTTCCATTCGCAGTAGCATATGTAATCAACGCCTGCATCATTGATATCAGCACAATACCCTTTATCTTGACAAGGGTTATCCTTACAGAAACTTTTCTTCTTTTCACACCGGTCTCCCGTGAAATCTAAATTATGACATATACCCAAGTACAAAAGTGATTGATGTCAGTTAAAAAACTCAATAATTGTTTTTAATATGCACTTTTTTTAGAGACGAAGTTCAAGGCATATTTAATTTTTTTATTAATTGATATAAAAATCACGTATCATTACAAAATCCTAACGCGAGTATAACTGTTCACTAGGCGAAGCCGTTCAAAGTATACGACTTTAGCATTTATAGTGTTACCATGGGTACAACCTACAGCGTGGTTGCAATTCATAGGAAATAACTTTTATTGCACAATCAAATTTATATGTAAAACAATATAATGGTATTATTTTGGTGAGTTATTTTGTTAATCTATGACTATTCTATATATAATATTTAAAAAAATAAACATTGAAAACTTAAAGCTATAATAATTAATTTGGAAAATTGTTCATTTTGCTATAATGCATTATCTAAAGATGTGCAAAAATAAGAAGTTAAAAAAGCATTTCGATATAATATTATTAATAAATAAATGTAGGGATTTTTACAGTATGTGAAATCAGTATATCAAACTTAATTTAGTTTTTAATCCTTTTTACTATAATATAAGTATTATTTTCTTATTACGCTACTTCTTTTGGTTTATACAATTTGTATTACATTGTACCTGTAGCCTACGAAAAGTAACTTTTAATATAATACGTTATTTTCTAAAACTTACGATCTGTGCAGTCACATTTAATATCTCCTTTGTCGTCAGGAGAGCATTTCCCACCATTTAAACAAGGATTCAATATACACACATCGATTGCAACTTCACAACGTTTTCCTTTAAAGCCCTTTGGACAATTACACATGGCGTATTTTTCTTTATTTACACAGTTTCCGTTCTTGCATGTGATCATTGAGCAGAAATCGATATTTCCTGATTAAACAAACAAAATCAATTAGATATAATTTATTACCACATTTAAATAATAATAAATAAAAAAAACATATTTGCTATTTTTTAAACAAATTAATAAAAGTAATATTGATAAATTGTAACCATAATAAAAATAATATAGAAACAAAGAACACAAATAATACTACAAATAATAATACAAGCAATATGGAGTAATGTATTTTATTTAAAAAGAAATACTCAATTTATAATATTATAATAAATAATACCGGGATAATATTTTAACATAATCACATAATAACATATTACATATATATATAAACAAAAGTATTGATTAGTTTATGAAACCAAATATATTGAATAGGCTACCAGTTACCTATGCACAGTGATTCATTGTTTGAACCTTCATTGGTAGTAAACTCATTTGGTGATCTGCAAGCAATACAACTGACTTTGCCATTATCCTCATTGTACGTATTCTTGGGACACGGCATACAAGGTTGAAATCCAGACGGACTGTAAGAGCCCTTTTCGCACAAGGCTGAAAATTGAGGTACACTAATAGTTAATACTTATTTCGTATTTTTAGATTATTCAGCACGAACTAATATATATTAACGTATGCATGACAGCATGCTTTACTATGGAAATTTAGGTACAAAGAAATAATTGATATATAAAAAAATATAAAAAAGTACAAATTTCAAAAATTTTAAACGGTATTTGTCTACATTAGTAAACATCAATTTTATTGACATTTCTTTGTTTATTCAAAATATGATTTCGTAGTTTAATAGTTGATTGCGCTCTCTACTTCTATTGTTGTATTGTATTAAGTACTGTAACACTGTATTAAAAGTATTGCTGTGTACTAAAGAAATTAAAATGTTCTAATACATGGGTGAATCAAAAGCACTGCACTAATTATAAATAAATGTATAAACAAATGGGATTGATATTTAAAATTATTTTCCAGAATGTGTAAAAGTGACTGAATCCCTTCATGTTGGTATGGAAGCCATTATAATGATGTGCAAACATATACATATACATTTATATATATATATATATATACATACACTGGCAGATAGTTGAACTCAATCTTGAAGTAGTATTTTCCGGACAATCAATGCAGTTCTCAGCAAGCGAAATATTACTGAAGGTACCTTCAGTGCAGGCTTTGCAGGGCTCATAACCGGTTGCACTGTGAAAACCTGGCTGGCAGGGAATTCGACAGGAATAGAAGTTTTTGTTACCGACCATTCCTGTACTGGTATCCAAAGGACACTTGAAGCAGCTTGTTTGACTTGGCATATGTTGGTATTCGCCTTTGGGGCATGCTTCACAGATTTCACTTGATGTCTTGAAATACTGTCCGGCCTGACAAGGATCTGTAAGGGATAAATAACATTGCTTTCAATTTGTAATATTACTTTCATTTTGGTAAATTATATATATATATATATTGTATAGTTAGCATTTTTTATTTTAAATGAATAACTCTCCACCGTTTGAAACATAGAATTAGGTAATATTGAAGGAGTAATATATTAATATTGTTGAATTCATAATTAGTATATTTATACATTTAAAAAATCTGAATAAATTGTTAAGCATCATTTTAAAATAAACATGATAACACACAATTTAAATATTGATCAATCAACTATTAAAATAATTTACTAAAATTATAAACTGCAATATAGTCGACTAATTATTATTTAAATAACATTTAAATGTTATTACTTAAAGAGCTGTTAACAAATACTAGGGGAAATTTTTTGTATACAAGTTTTAATAACAAGTAGTTATTATATTCAATATTATTTAAAAATAAAAAATATGTATAAAATAACATCACTCATATATTATCGTATTACCAAACCAAACCCTACACTATTACAAACAATTTGCTGTGCTGAGAAATCATTTGGTACTATAAATGATAGTCCCAGAAGCTTATTAATGGGACAGCTGAGCGCGGTTCAAACATAACAATATTTAAAAGTGTTTTTTTTTTAATATTGTACTCGTAATAAGTGCTCTAGACTGGGCTGGCGAAGTGGTTTGAGCGTTTCACTTGTTGTCTTGTTAAGTAGTGACTTAAATCCGAAGAAAATTTAACCTATTTTTCAAGGTCGTCAATGCAAAAAAGGTTAAAATAAACAAGATAAATTTGAAAATAATCAAAGTAGCTAAGACAAACAAATGAAAGATATTTTAAAATGTCGATAAAATGGTCAAAATACGTATACATTTAAAATAATTCTGAAATAAACAAATAAATGAATAATAAACAATTTTAAGTAATTGTTATGTTATTTAAATATAAATTGTTTGTTTATCTTAGATATTTGTTTTAATGCCAACCTTGAAAAGTAGTTTTTTTATTCCTCCTGTTTTTCCTTCGGATTTAAGTCACAACCGCCATTTTATTGAAACAAGGCATACAATTAACCGTTGAATTTTTCTCGTTTTAAAATATTTTTACTTAGCACACAATATATATTCATTTCAAAATAACTCACAGCAGTAGGTTGAATTTATAAACCGGATTGTGATAGTTCCATCGGACCTGGTAGTCGTCATCTTAATGCTTGTCATGTATTTATTTCCTTTGCATTCAGTATCAAGTGATGACATATAAGCTGTATAGAATAAGTTTGTATAGATCAGTATGTAGTTAATACAATACAAAGGAAACACATAACATTATGATTATATAGGCATTATACTCAAAACTAAAATGTTGGAAATCTATTTTGCATAAAATCAGTTTGTATAATAGGTCATTAAATATTGTTAAATAGATGAATCATCCTCATTTAGTATGAACACAGTAGAATATCAACAACAGGGATTGGTGGGGTGCAGTTTGTTTGAGTTGTATATTGCGTTCCACTATAACTAACTCTTGGCGCTCCAAAATACATCATAGCTAAATCCTTTGATTAAGGTCACAAATACATTTTAAATCTTCAGCAGGCCCTTCCTTGAACTGAGCTATATATCACTTTAAAAAACGTTGTCACGGGACAGGACAGTTAATGTTTCATCAATGTCGGTCAAAACTGACACAATTGATATATATACAGGATGGACCATATGTCCGTAGCCCCAGCCAAAAATATTATGAAAATTTAATATAAAAAAATAGCTGTGTTTAATTTGTATTGCCTGCGGCATTTACATTTAACACTTACACTGTTTATGTCTGTAAATAAACATTTGCATCGTTAATGTCTGTAAATATATAAAATTAAGTAATAACATTTAATTCGGGCATTGACTTATGCCCCTGTATATTTATTAGATATAGCTTATGTTAATATAATATATTTATTAACAAGGTGAATAGTAGGCATAGTATATATATATATATATGTTTTGTCAAATACTTATATATTTACATTAACGCACACTTACAATAAACAGAACATTTGGGGATATTTGGTGTCCAAATACCATTATTGCAAAACACCTGTTTTTCTTTATGTACTTCCATTCCTGTAAACCTAGCAAGATGTTTGCACTGCAGAGTACAGGTTGAACGATTTGAAAGGTCTGTACAGCTCGTGACTGTCACCAGCGAGTCTTTCGTTTCGAAAATGGATTTAGCAGTTTCAATAGAGCATGTTTTGCTATCAGCTAAAATATAAAGAAAACGAAATATGAAACAAAGTAAGGTATATACAATACATTTTAACGATTCTGAACTATAATTATATTTACATACATACATTTATTATATCATATGTATATTTGATAATATTTATTCCACTTTATGCAATATTGCATATACTTAGTGCATTTTAGGATTTGTATCAATATAAATATTTAATTGTTATATTTTTAGCTATTAAGGCATTGTATAGGTACAGGACTTAAAAAAGATATACGTCTGCATAGCTGTATAATAAGTACGATTAACAGTAGAACTGCCATTATATGTGCATAGGATGAGGAAATTTTTTCAAACATTTGTTTCTTTAACTGTAGTTCAAAACTTTTTCATCTGATTAAGCTAACATTTTCAAAGATTTTACTAAATGTTGATCAGAATATCATAGAATATTATTGACTATGAAGTATTTTCAGAAGTTTTTAGTACAATGTCACTTAATTGCGTAGGTTAGTAGCAGTTATGCTTTGATTTGACATTTTATTAAAAAATAGTTTTCCCCCCCTTTTTGAAATATTTTTGTAGCAATTTCAAAATCAATAATGTCTGTTATTAAATTACGTTTACTATGTATTTATGAAATGTTCATGGTAATCGTATTGACTTTAATTGAACGGGTAAAATTTAATCATGTCATGTGTTCTTCAAAAGTAAAATAGTAGAATACATGTTAATATATTTGACTTCTAATTATATAATATTTCTTATTTCCTATTGAAAATTTACTTATATCTATATTGATTTCACATATGAAATATAATCTAATAGTATGAAAATGGATGGTAAGCATAACATGAATAGATATGACTAATGAATATATACATATGTGTAATTAATAACTATTAACAAACATGTAATTAAATCAGCACACAATTGAAAAATATAACATTATAACAATTTTTTTCACAATTAGATTTCTTTTGTCAAATGTTAAACATTATTTGTGAAATAAATTTAAAGAGCTATTTAATTAACCAAATAATATTTTATCTGCAACATTTATCATAAGATATCCTAAAAAGAAAATGTTTATCAAAAAAGATAACTTTGGTGAATTTGTAAAATTATGGCGTCATTGACGTTAAACCACGCGTCCAATTATTTTGAATTTTGTCAATATTATATTAAAATTTCAAATTAAATAACAGTAGTACTTGTTGCATAGCAGTTGATATAGAAATGCGTAATGTTTAAAGCATTTAAAGTTTTAAAACCTTTACTGTGTCACGACGATTTTTTAAGATCTATTTTCGATGGGACAAAAAAGAATATTTCGCAAACATGCATTTTGTAATATAATTTAATTCAATAATGTTCATTGACAATTTCAAATAACATTAAAATTTTGCTATATACATTACCATAAGTAGATATAAATATGTTGGCGTAAAATGTATATGTTTAGGTAGATTTAGGAGGATTTTATAATATATTTTAGTAATTGTTGCAAATTTGTTTATAACATTATACTTAATTTACTTTACGTACATATATAAACATGTAAGTGTTTAAAATTATACTAATTAAAAGAATGTTAATGAATAATATTAGATCAATTTGGTATTAAAACTTTTAAAAAATTCGTATTAAAAATTAAAACAAATATTTAAATATTATTATTGCTTCCCGATTGTTTCTTTCAATGTATTGATTTGTTTGAATTGACATAAATTTAAAACAATATTAAAAAAATATATAGATAATATATATGTTTACATTATACACAATTCTGTATAATTTAATAATTGATTTTGGTATTATGTACATTTTCAAATATAAACAAAAATAACGGACTGCCAACGAAATCCTCATTTTTATATCAACAAATCAACAATGCCTTATTATGATGTCTATATTAATAATAATGTATATCTCAAACATGTTGTATTTTAAATATCTATATAAACATATAATTACCTATTTTGATGGTGTGTTGATACAGACACGTTGCTTGGTTACCAGCCTCATCACTGACGTATATGGTCACCCAGTGGGGGACATTGAGAGGCAGCTGTGTTGTGTTGGGTAAGGAATACGTGACAGTCACGTTTCCTGACGCGTCCCAGGCTGAGACTACATCAGGGAAAGTGATTGGTTCGTCGTTGGAAGAGACAGTTTGAATGTATTCCCGTGCTGGGCAAGTGACCTTTGGAGGCGTTGTATCTAAGAAAGTAAGAATGATGCGGCGTTTATGACGAGAGTACTAATATACTTTAGTGTAAACTTTACATGAATATGTCAAGCATCTAAAAAACACATTAAAGACATGATTATAACTTATCTATTTAAATATAGTTTAATTTTAATTTTTTGTTTGTGTATTGATCATTGATATAGCGTGATAACAATTTAAGTTTATTGCAATTGATTACTGATACTTAAGTTAATGTATGTAAGTTATTGTAATCAATTGATAAGCATCACGTTATATTTGATACGATATTATTACAACGAAACTACTATTATATTAAATAATCAATTCTATATCCAAGTCTTATATAATCTATGATTTTTACAATTCAACCTGCATTTAAAAGTTATATTTGTATTTTGGACAATTTTAGATAGAATTATAACATTGTTGTAAGAAATTTATTAAATAGCCACTTTTACATAAACAGTCACAATTTATAAACAACCACTTTTTTGTCAATAATAACTTAATCATCATAGGGAATAATGCATGTATCATGGTCATACTTTTATCTGTTTAACAAAAGATTGAGGCTTTTAGTAAAATATATTTTTTAGACCTTACACTTTTTTTTTATAATCTAATCTTTATGTTAATATATCTCTTTTGATTGTAAAAATAATTGTATATATATATAAAATATTGTAACTATATATGACGAATAATATATTTGTAAAACTTGAAATAAATGACAAATACAATTTTTTACTACTGTGAAGAAATTATGACAAAGTTAAAAGCATGCATAAACTTCTAACTATTTGAAAAACCTAAACTAGTTTGGTCCATTTATTTCATATATGATATGCTTAATTAATGTTCACTTTATCAGCTTATATACAACACATATTTTATAATAATTTAACTTTTAAAATCACATTATCCGACAATTGTTGTTGATATTCGAAGTACATTTGAAAAGTTTTAAAATTTGTAAGGCTATATTTTGTGTTATAAATAAAGTACACAAAACATTTGATTTTTATAATCTTGCTTGATTAACAAGTATTTTGGATATTACAATTATATCTAATATTTTGAATACGTTTAAATAATACATGTCAATATAAAAATCAAATAATACAAAAGCTAAGTCGATTTTATCATTACTAGCATTTTATAGATGTATTGCCAGTTGCAACTATATTTGATTATAAACTCAAATGCTATACATTCAATTATCTTAAATTGTTTAGAATAAAAACCAACGTAAATAATATAAAACATATAATATAACATTAACTAAGATACATTATGAAAACAAGTTGATATTTGTTCATATATCTTGTATCTTCGTATTCGTACGTACCTACTGTAAATACACACGCTTTTTGTGGTTTAATAAAATGAATAGATCTGCCTTCTTTATAACCACTGTTATACTGATAATATGTTATAACGTTCACCTTTCACGGCCACTACAATGACGCACGTGAGTCGATTGTCTTCCATATCAACAGCTTCGGTGGTCAGGTTGGTTTCCTAAAATATGGCAATAGTTTCAGGAAACAACACGTTAAAGCATGTATGATAATATCATTTTACAAAAATATGCTAATAAAAATTGAAAAGTATGCATCGAATGTACATTTTATCTAGACATTTGAAATATAATAAATGTGTGGCTTTGCGTTTTTCAGAGTGTCTTACTAAAATCGATGATATTATCAAGTTGAGCTTACTTTGCTAAAAACAATTGGTGGCACCAGCATGGAATAGTTAACACTCAATTCTTCGTTATCTTTAGGAATCGGTGGAATGATTATAATAACCGCTGTTCCGTCCGAACTGAGATCAAATTGTTGAGGAGAAAAGCATCCATCGAATTTTGGCTTCTGTGTATCTAAAAAACGAGAAAATCAAATAATGGATGCAAATAATGAAAATATCAACTAACGTTCTGTGAAATATATCCATTTCACTATTATTAAATCAACTGACGAATTGCCGGCTGAGTCACGCATTCGAGGTATATTATACACATTATATACTGTATGTAAAGACCTAACAAAGTAACTTTATATCATAATATGTAAGAGAAAAAAGTAAATTAAAATTAAAATTTTATAAAGAAATAGTATAATAATAACTAATTATGAAGTATATTTAATTAAACTTTTCAGACCCCATGCCTTGTATGTAGAAAACAAGATGGACTGTTAAAATCATTGATGCATTTGTCTGTATTTGTCTGCATTTGTCTGTATTTTCATATTTTTTTCCCGTGAGCTTAATATACCTGTTTAGTTAAATTATTTCCAAAATATAACATTAAGAAAGTGTGAGAAAGACAATAGACAAAAGTATTGCTGGGCTTAAAAAGGGCATTAGTGTCAGTATTGGACAGTTGAGAGGTTTAACAAATAACTTGGAAACTGAGAATCTGAGAAATTAAATAGTAGAATCGTGTTTCAGTGTTCTTTACCTTTGCATCCTGTTGGAATATTAATCGACCAGTCAACAGTAATCTCTAAAAGTTAAAATAGAAACAAATAATTCAATTTTGTGTAATCGTTTCAAATAGTCTCGATAGTCGCGAAATCAAAAAAATATATTCTTACGATAATTCAATGGTGACGGTGTTGTGGAAACGTTATTGACCTCTAGAACAAGTTCAGGGTGTTTGGATTCAGAAGCGGCCCATCTTCCATATTCAATAGTAGAAATGACAATACGGGCAGCATGAGAATTGGTGGTCGTTATAGCAGCAATACCACTTTGAAGATAGTTATTCATAAGAATTGGGGTATTCTTTGACTTGACTTCTTTATTTTGAATTAAAATGAAAATTATACGTTTTGATGAAGAATGCAAATAACCTAATCTTTTCAGTTTGATATTAAAACATAAAACAGTTATATGCCTTTTTAATATGTGTTAAAGATATGTAACTATTTTATATCGAGACATATCTATTTTATTTATGAATTTATTACTCGAATCTACTACAAGCTTAGTGATCTCAATACCTCTGATTTTTAACATTTTATGTTCCATAGGTTATAATCTTCGTTCTGATCGCCCTTATTAACGGAATTATGATGTTGGTTTCCTTATTTGTGCTATTTTTATTTAATTCAATTTATTATTCGATTTACTATAATATTTTCTTATTTTATAACATTGTGTTTCATTTATAGAACTATCTTTCTGATCATATACTGTTCTTCCATACTCCATTTATTTATATAAATATTATATTCTGTAAATTAATTCCACATATATCGGCATTATGTTAGATTACATGGTGTAACCCTTTTTCGGCTTATTTTTAATTTTACACTAAAAATTTATTATTATCATTAGGCTATTATAAACAATTACATTTTCAAACTAGAACGATACATATAACGATAACCATTATTCATATAAAAGTTTTAGGAATTAAAAATTAACATATAACAAAAGCACCTAAATTGTAAAAGTGAGTATATTTAATATCGTAATGTATACAAAATATCGTCTAGCACCAAATATTGTCACGAAATAATTAGTTAAGTCTAGTCTATGTTATTTGGTGGTTCAGATACAATCCAGACAAAAACAAATAATATATTAATATTACTAATATTATTGCGAAAGTAATAATCTTACGTTTAGCATCAATTGGTTTCATTTTCTCAGGTGTATCTGCACAAATAAATAAATAGATTACGTTCAATTATTTTATATAGAAAACGTAAGATTATAAAAAAAACATATATATACAATTTTTACTAAAAAATTTCGTTTAATAACAAGAATAATGGTGGCATTTTATTTAAAGTAGAGATAATTCACATGTAACATTTATATTACACCATTTGTGATTCATATATATAGTTTATACTTTACGCATGAATATAATGCTTAACAAATATATATATAATGTATAACTTGCAATTCATGCGTTTTATGTATTTTCTTCATAATACTAAAATTTCAATTATCTCTACAATTTTATTGTAAATTTATGAAATATAAATATTTTTTATTTGTGAATATTATATAAGCATATATATAATAATAAAAATTAACAAGGTTAAATACAAACTTTTTGTGTTCCACTATTAATGTGGTACCACTAAATATACTCCTGTTTTTATATACCACTTACAAGTCATGTTTGAATCCATTGTGTCTATACTTGATTCTGTAAAAAGGAACATAGATTACAAGTATAGTATAAATTGCATTCAAATGAAAAAATCATGAAATGTATTCTGTATTCGTAATCTTCTGTAACTTAAAAATAAATGAATATTTTGTGAATTGAAGCGCTGCGATCTTGACTACGTTTTTTTATATTTTAAAACCTATAATAAATTGCAATATATTGTAAAGTGAAATTATTATTAAATAATTTAATAAACTAATCATATATTTAATATTTAAAGAAAATATTAAATTGTGTAATATTTAAAATATAATATAAACACATAAAAATGACAAAATCGGAAAAATTTATAAAAAAATATAACAGTTAGTATAGAGTAAAATTTGTTCAACATTTACTATATATAATTACTTAGTAAATTTAACAATCGAATTTTATTAACTGTTTCGTATTATAAAAATTAAACCATTATATTCATGATTAAAACATTATTAAAAAAAACATAATAAAAAACGATTTGTGTACTACTCCACTACAATTATGTTATTATTTATCATATATGATATATTTATATTACATGTTCGAAGAATAGAAAAAAGGTGTTTTTTATAAACTATTATCTCTACAAAATAATTAAGATTATAATTTAAAAAAGTATTATAAATATTGTAGTGGTCCTATATTTGTAATAGAGAAATCTTGAAAACTTCTATTTGAAGTTTAGGTATGTTGTTTTGCAGGATTTTTACTATTCGTTTCAATAATGATCTTTGTCTGCTGAAATGGATATTTTACTTAAAATGAAGCATGCGTTTAGTTCTTCTATTACACCCTATAATAAATCAAATTATTATTTTCAACACTTCGTGAAAAGTACGGTCATAGTACATACAGTACATAGTACATTCATTTTATTTTAGGATATTTCTTGCATCGAGTACCGATTTTTTTACGTAGACTTTGTAAAATTATAAAAATAGTAAACACACATACCAATGTTATTAAAGACAGTTAATAATTTAATCTCAAGCATATATTGTAACATCTATAAAGTACCTAAGAAAAAGTTTATATTTTCAATAATGAATAGATGAAATGCTACAATATTAAAATACAAAACAATAGTTACTTACCGATTTTAAATTTGACAATCAAAGGCTCCATCAGGGACACATCATCGATTTCCATTTTGATGTAACACCCATACAGCTTAATAGTATTCTCTAAGGGAATCGGAATCTGGTAATCAAGAGAAAATAAGGGTTGTAGATTAATATATTACATGACTAATTATCACATAATTTAGAAATCGATAATCTAGTTGATAAAATATTTGTAAATGTATGTGAAACAATTCAATATAAGTTATAACAGTAGTTGAATAAATAAGTTATTATTATGTTTAAAATCATACGAATTAAATTATGTATTGCTATATTATTACTATTTATATAATAATATGATAAATTGGTAGTATATTAAATAAAAAGTTTTGTAAAACATAATTGGTAAATGCTACATTAACCTTTCGTAATGATTGCAGTATCTACAAATATTGAAGAAACATTTATTTGAAATAGAAAATTACCGTTGGAAACATGTTCTCGTTCACTTCCATTTTTTTCAAAAGCATATAGTCCAATAGGTTGCCACCTTTACCTCCAAAGATTGCCACACTCTTTAGTTTACCCGGTGAATCAAGGAAAAGTGTCAGCCGAGAAAGGTTGAAGGCTGGCGCCGTGTTAACACGTTGAATAGCATACATACCTCCAACATCAAATATGGCTCCCCGTTTGGTCAATTCGTTTCCTTGAAACTCACCGAGTCGTACTGTTAAATTATTTTTCTTATAATAAAGTCCAAACTGGTAAGTTGAATTAATGAGATCATTGTTGAAATACAATTCCTGCATTACAGGTTTAGCTGCAATTGAAAATTAATATTACGCATTTAGTAAAATATTATATACAATATATGTATAAATAAATAATTAATTAATTAATTATGTACAATTAAAAGCCAGTAAACTGTAACTAAATTTTTTCTAATTTAGCCAATTTTCAGTGTTCAAAACCATTTTCAAAATAAATAAAAATTAGTAGTTTTTAATATAAATATAATTAATATTATAATATATTATATTTATATACAGTAATGTAATTTTATTTAAATCCTTATAATAGTGTTGAAAACTGAACATTTGATAAATTGTAAACATTTATAGTTGCAGTTTACTGACTTTTAATTTTACATCATTAATTATTTTACAACGCTGCTAAAGGTCACCTTCTATAAATAAATACTAATTGGTAATCATTAAAAACTATTCCGTTTCTACTGTGATAAAATGTAATACTAATTAAATGTATTTATTTAAGTATTTCAAATTAAAAAAGGCTTAAATATACATTAAATGTCACCAAACATAGAATTCAATTATCTAAATATTTTAAATAGCGTTTAAAATGCATACACTCTAAACATAGATGTATTCATTAAGTATATATAGTTCTTGCTATTTGTGTTTCGATAGCAATTGGTAAATGATTGGTAAAGTTCAATATAATTACTTGTAAATAAAATGTCGAATTATGATTATTATTATTATTACCTTTCTGGCATGTCAAATCTGGAGTCTGTTGAAAGAGAAGCGGGCATTTTAACTGGATTACGTTCATTTGCTTGCCAGTATTTATACTACTCGGTAACAGATCAACACAGGCCAGGCTCATCAAGCTAACAATCATTTCACTGAGTTGCTCATTATCGTCCATCATTGTGGTGAAATTGTTGGTGCAGGAAACCTCGGGTGCGTATTTGAAGGTAAATTCGACTTTATTGGCCACCTGGAATTCAAAGTATAATGCACAAACACTTGTGGGAAATATAGCAATCACTAAAACGGAGTTCGTGAACAAAACAAATATTTTGTATTATATCTTCTAATCACAAATAAACAAGTAGCACCTTAGTCTATACGAAAGCAGCGTCTACATCAAATTAATTTAATTTGAGCAGTAACATTGACCGATACCATCTATACATTAATAAACTATGATGACACTACTAGGTATTTAATATTGTTAAATTCCTCTAATTAGTATTTTAATTGTGACAAAAGTAATCTTCCCTAATTGCTAAAAGTATGATAATGGGTATTTTTACCCTAAAGTATAATTGGATGACAGACTTCATTTGTTACATGTTAATATCGTTTAATATACAAACTTAAAAAATAACTACTCAATATATTCCTAATTCAAGAAGAAAAAGAACACCATTGGAAAATAAAAGTGATGTACACAGCATTAATAAATACATAATTATACGAGCCTATTTTTATAAAACAACAATAGTTCAAAAACCGATATTTTAGAATTTGATTATTGCGTGCTCAAATGCGTTGACATGAAGTAAAAAATATTAAGGTAGCCTATTTGATTGTATAGTATAATTGAGACACATACTTTGAATAGTATTATAAAACTAATACAAGTAGTTCATTTTTCGAAATAGCGTAAATAAAAACAAATACTGATTTAATCGTTTTTATGTGATTATATTATACATTTTAATTTATAAGTATTCCAAGTTACATATTATTAGTTTTACTAATTTTAGAAAATATTATATAGAATATTGCTAACTATTTTTGTTTGGTTTGCTTTTAAAAATGTTAACGATATATATTAAAAAATGTATTAATTTTAGCGACAATAAACGATATTTTATAAACTTAATAGTAGAAACAGCGGGCTAACAAAACCAATAATAAAGAGTGAAAAGTTCAAAATATTTAAATTGAAATTATATTGTAGATTACTGTGTTAACTATCATCGGCTGATCACAACATCGATTCATTGAAATTTCCTAAATATCGTTGTAAAGAATTAAACACTTTTAGAAATATTTTTTGTTTTTAGAACATCACGGTGGTAAAAAAAATATTTTCTGTGGTAAATGTTGTAAATAAATTTTTTACTTAGTCAAGTATATAGTAGGGCCCCTAATTTCTATTTGAATTCAGGCAATACTTTATGTCGAAATAATAATTTGCTGTCAATATTAAGAAATACTCTAAAAACGTAATAATACCAGTGTTATAACTAAACTAATATATTTCAAATCACTATAATAGTACTAAAATATACAACAAACCACATTGTTATCCTTTTCAAAGGTGGTCTTCATTTCCGGAATACCCAAATCTTCACACTGCGCTTTGTCCAGCATTTCCATGATAAGCGCCATTAGTTTTGTCTTGACATACTGCCCGGAAAAGAGAGTCCGCGCCGAGAGAATGCAGGCCTCGGAAACTGTATCGGCACTCTTGAGTGTCAGGTAACTCTCAACTCGCGCTTTCAGTTCTACTCGGGGCTTGTTGCAGTTGCCTGTGGCCCACCGTGGACACTCGTTTGTGTAGCGATTGCACCCGAGTCCTCGACAGCACTTGGTAAACGTTCTGGTCATCGTCGTTCTATTTTCGCCTTTTGAGTTATTCTCGTTGTCCGTGGTGGTCATCATTTCATCGGTTGTTGAGTTAAAGTTGTCGCCTGTAGTGTCATCTCCATAGGCAGTTGTTGAGTTAAAGTTGTCGCCAGCAGTGTAATACTCATTGTCAGTTGTTGTTGTTGAGTTAAAGTTGTCGCCTGCAGTGTCATCTTCATCAGTGGTAGGTTTGTCGTCGCACTCGGATGATTTGCGGCAGCCGGCCTTGTAAAGTCGGGCTCCAAACTCTTCGTGATAGTTCCAGGTAGTGAAGCACGTGTCCTTTAGAGAATATTATTGTTTAAAACAAAAAATATTTATACTTTTTTAAATTGTAATAATAGGTATGACAAGGCAATAATTGAGCATTTAAAATGAACATTATAAAAAATATAATATATATATATCAATTTATAATATAAAGTAAATACGTAACAAAAGTTCATATTATTGTGTTAACTTTTACTATTTGTCTTAGGTATTATATATATTGATGCATTGATACATTGATATAATAATGAATAACATAAGTAAAACTTAGAGTCAAAGTCATATTTACTTTGTGACATTTTTCTTTGAGACGTTATGTTTGTTTTTCACATTGTATTATAATAATACAATTATATTACAATACTAAAATAATATTACAATAATACACATATTAAAATATTATAATATTCAAATAGACACAACTTATATATAATTATTCAATAAATGACTTCAGTATTATTTATTATTAATTTTGTATATGTTATTGTATAAAATTTATGTACTATCAAAATATTTACATCAACTTATTAATAATGTAGAATGTATATTTCGCTATCTATGTAAATACATAGTAAAATCTTTTTTTTTTATTTCGATTAAAAATATTTCATACGTGTATTTTGATATAGTTGCGGCGCAAAAGTTTTTGTACCCAACTATTGTAAACATAATGAGAAGTGATTTTTCTGAATTTTTAAAATATTTTCTGACTACTTTAGTAATAATTTTATATTACAAATTAGACACTACAATATCTTATTTTAGATAATTTCACTTATATAGTTATTCCTGCTTTCTATGTCGTGAAAAATATATTTTTCAAATTATTATTTGTTAGGTTTATTTAGTTTGTTCTGCAGAATCAGTATACTTGTGAAGTAAACTCACACATTTAACTGCAGTTTTACAATATTATAGCAAATATATTGATGGCAATAACAATTGAAAATATTACCTCATCTGATTCACACCTCTCCAGTTTGCAATTCTCATCTGACGTCATGTCTTTGCAGGTGTAGCATTTATTGACCTCTCTACTCGGCATGTCCTTTTCAGATGGTGCTGCGATTGCATTAATGTGACAGATACAAAAACCATATATTTTGAAGCCATTGTAAAAAGGTAACTACATTAAACAAAATGATATGTATGTTCAAACATTACATTGAGTTGTCTAATATAATAGTTTTAACTACGTGAACTTTGTAATGTAACTTTGGTTTTAATAATTTCTATAAACTTTTTAAAGTCATACTCATTTTGTTGAGAATTATGGAAGTGCATTAAACTTGATATATCGTGGGCAATAATGCTTGTTATTTCTTACTTACTTTTATATTCAACATTCATCTTGATAATGGCAGATTGATTTCCTTCCATATTTTCAACATCGACAAGAAGCGTGAAGCCATAGATCAGACGTTTCGCAGGAATTTCAAAAGAATGCTGAATGCAAAGAAAGGAAAATAATAAATCGATATAGTTATAAATGTTTAGTAAAGGTTATTTGTACGTTTATTCTCGTAAAATAATATTTAAATTATGTAAATTATAATTTAAAAAACTTACATTATCTTTCAGTTTAAACATTCACTACTATTATATAAAGCACACGATCATTATCAATACTAACATTAATATCCAAAACATCTATTCTAAATTTAACGTATAACAATTGATATTTTTTATTTAAATAAGCAGCTTGTTTTACTATTTTACACAATATATCATTATGTGGAGCACAATAACAGTGTAGAATTACATTATAGAATAAAAGTGTAGAAATATAGAATTAAATAACTGAAATGAGTAAAACAATTTTTTGCTGACACGAAGTTTTTGTATAAAAATATATATTTAAATTCTACAAAAGTATTATGCTTCTAATACCTTTTGTTATTATATAAAATTAAGAATTAATAAATTATATAAATACAAATAGTTTTACAAATTAATACTAAAAATAAAGAAAATGAATTATATGGTTTTTGTTTTAAATGGAGGTTGTACAATTAAAAGTTAAATAGTGAAAACATGTATCATTGATACTTATTTTGTTAATGACAAAATATAGATTTTGGGCAATTTTGGTAATAAAGTATAAACGAAAGTATACTGATATATTGAAAACAAGTGTTCAATTATTAACACTATTTTATGTATGAATATTATATTATACTGTTTTTTAAATAACTATGTATATATATATAATTATCTGACGTGAGCTGTACTTCATTTTGAAGGAGTACTTAATTTATTTGGTAGCATGCTAGCATTATATATATATAACTATTGGCTTAAAACAAAGAGAGTCACGAGGACTCGAAATTAGAAAAGTACATACTCCGCTTATTGACAAGCTACTCGCCATATAAACTTCTACTTTGATATTATGAAGTTGGTCTTCGTAACAGTAGATCTTGTGCATACTAATTCAGCGAACCAATTAGTTGATCTAAATATAATGACTGTCTTACTATGTCAGACCGGGGACGCTCCACTTTGAGATCTTCGACTTCGGCTACTACGACAGACAAGTTGTCCAAAGACACAAGCATCTTGATCGATGAAATAGCTCCCATATTGTTGTGCATATTGAGCAGCGTGATTTTCTTCACGAAAACTGGCTTTGTTGTTGAAAATGAAAACTTGTTGTTGCTGTTGCTAAGATAAGGCAAAGTCGCCGACATGTTACTAGGTGGATCGTAACTCATAACGAGGCTGTTGTTTGTCTCGTAGTAGGCAGAATATTTTCTGAAATATGAATAGATAAAAGAATTAACATGAACTATCTGCATTGTTTAAAAAATATTTATCAACATATTTCGATCAGAATAGATAAGTTTTTGTAGGCCATTACTTTAAAAGTGTGTGATAGTGTGACCAAAAAATATATCAAAATAGTTACACTTACGAGTAGGCCTGCCTATATATTACAATTTTTAGTTTAAACTAAATCTTCAAAAATATGCCTGTACCATTTTTGCCTATCGCGATTGATTGGAAATTAAACGAATCGTATTTTAATAATTGAAATAATAAATACAGCTAACTGATTGATTTTATGTTAAATATTAAAAGTTTATTATAATATGCAACATACTTTTTTAATTTTATTATTCAAATAAAAAATGGTAATTGGTAAATTAATACATTTTGAAAAACATTATTTAGAAGTTTAATTTAAATTTATTGATAAACGTTTTAAATTTTTAATTTAAAATGTATGCTTGTTTGGTTATAAATTCATATAAGGTATATGGTCCATACAGTATTTTTTACATTTTACATTTATAATATCATCTAAAGTGCACATAATTGCTTTTCATCAAAAGTGTTTTCTTTACATTACAATCTAGGCTTATTGTACATGCTACATTATTGTGAACAATCTACTCTACGGAATTTATCGACAATATTCAGACCTATTTAATATTATTAATATTATTATAATGCAATCAATAATAATTAAAAAAATATTTTATAATATTACTTGTCCTATAATAACAAACGTACTATTCTGTTATATATCTTATTATTAAAAATATACAAATATACATTTACCATATATAGCAAAAAATATAATAATATATAAATAAATAAATAAATAATCAATTAATAATTAATCGTAATAACTAAGTAACAGCCGACGATACATTTTTTTATTTTTATAAACGGCACTAAATACGAACCACAAAACATTTATTACTAAAAAATGATATATTGTAGAAAGCATATCAATTATATATCTTTCTCTGTAGACAAATAGAGTTGACAGATGCTTTTCTATAAAAACTATTTCAATTGCTCATTGAGTTTGATTTTGCTAAACAAAATTGAAAAAATTGAAAACGTATTACGATGTTCTTAAGTATATGAACCCAGTTACAGAGAGAGAGATAGAAAAGTATATATTGGTTTATACCGATTTTCCCTTGGTAGCAACTCGAAGTTCATAAAGAGGTTATCTTCCGGGTTGTCGTAAATTATATCTTTAGTGGTGCACATTTTATCAAAACCATCCTGTTTCTGTTTCTTTTCTTTTTCCTCCATGAAGAGATCACAGGTTTTTAAACATTCGTACATCTCGGAGTAGCTAAAATAGAGATATGAATAATTCAATCTACAACTTAGCTGTCATTATAATAAAATTAATATTAGCGAATGTTTATTATATATATAATTTTCTTAATAATACTAATCATATAACCTAAATCTTTGATGTTTACAAATAAATGCTTCAAACATTTACCAGAAGTCATAAAATTTGTTTTGCTTCCGGTAATGAGTCATACAGCGAAGACAGTCCGTCACATATGTTTCTGAAAAAATATGAATAAAAGCAAACATTAGCCATAAATATTAAAAAATAATAAACGTAAACTTTCGATTAATAAAGGAAAGGTTGATCTATCGTAAAGTGTATTTAAAATACTCAACTGAATCATCTATGTCTACTAAATTTGTTTGAGGAATTCTGAATTTCCAAAGATGGATTGATATTTTCTCATGTTTCTAATTTTGACGTTGAACTATGACTTTTCTGACCATCAATGACGTTTATTTTATTTTATAGGCAATTTAATTCTCACTTAGATGACAAAAATTATTCTCAACTGCTAATGTTATAAATTAAATCTTGAATCCAAGCAAAAGCAAAATTAACAAATTAACTTAAAATGATTTTTTATAATTAACAAATTATATATTATGTAACCAGTTTAGAATGATCGTTTCTTATTATTCTCTATTAATTGTGTGCTCACAATATAGATTATACTTTAATTGTGCACCAGTGTAATTGCGTCCGAAGGTTCAGGAGATCGTAATTGAGGAATATTTATTCAATAATACCTACTGGTAAATTTCAAAACTATGTAATAATTGAGCGATTATTTGAAAAGTTTACGCAGATATGCATTATGTGAAATTAAAAAACGTTTATGAAATGTCAGTATCCCTCGACAATATAGTTAGCAGGCATTAGGGTATACATTATAAAAGTTTAGTATACATTTTGAATCTTTATTTTATCACATAAACATGTCTACAACATATATACTATATATTATACTACGTATAGACACATATATAATAATAATATTTTTTACTGTCACTGTCAAAGTTAACGGCTTACAGGAGCCCTATTATGACACTGATAACTATCTCTTAAAGCTTGTTGGTACAACGTAGATGTTAACAAAATGGCATTATATTTATAAATTTGTAATTTTCTATTTTCATCTGATGTGTAGTCCGTCTAATATTATAAAACATGGAACTGTAATGACAGGTGCAATGACAGGTACAATGACAGGTGTAAGTACAATCTAGACATATTGAATATAAAATGTTTGTCCTAATTAAATAAAATGAGTACTTTAAAATAAATAAAATGTAGACTAATATATATTTTAAAATATGAAAAAATACCATTTTACCAATTACTATAACTAATGAACTGATTATACTTTGCAAAACATACATACATAAATAAGCTTGTTTGTCAATTAATTTATTTCAATGAACTAGTTGATGATGGTTAATATTACGTTCTATACATGCATGTATATAAAACATCAGTTCTTATCAAGAGTATGTATTACATGTATATATAAACACCAGTTCTTATTAAGCGTATGTATTACATGTATATATAAACATCAGTTATTATTAAGCCTATGTATATTCTAAACTAAACCAAACATATTTTTTGCACAATACAATTTTTCAAATTGGTCCGTCTTGAAGTTATTGTTCTTACTTTGATCGCATACATTGCGTGTTACAGCGGTGAAGACTGCAGCTAATATTTGTCCCGATGGAGTCTCACTTGCTGCCCCGCTTCGTAATTGCATGCATCCATTAACCGTTTTCAATGTTTCACTGCAAATACAAATGTAGTTTTGTTATATTTAATTTATTTACTTGTTTTGAAGGGTCTTGAAACTTATGAAGTGAATAAAATATATTTGCATATGTGTCAACAATATTAAACGTTAGTTTAAATCTTTTCAAATAATGCACATATGTCAACACATGTACAATAAGTAGTAGGCTATATAAAACGCATGTACTAATTGTATGACATTTAGATTATGCGCGTATACTAAACAAACATGAGATAAAATTGTTCGGGGTACGTTATGTTTTATGCCTAGGTAATTAAACACTATTTAAAATGTTTCTAATCTTATAATCAAAAAATTAATATTAATAAAATAACGCAAATTAAGAGGAGGTTACCTATAACCACGCTATTATTATATTTTTCATAAATATTCAAAATGAATAATAACGATTGATGTAAGTTTTGGATGCAGATAGCCCTATTTTCTTACGATTCATTTGGTAATAAAAGTGACCGTTTCGCGCCATAACGGCATTGATCGATTTGTTAGCCATATTTGAACCAATTACCCAAAACATATCTCCTAAGGAGCTGGAAGTTCTAACTGGCGGTTTTCCAGTTTTCAAATGTCCAAAACATAAAATAAAATAAAAGTCATAAAAATAAAAAGTCAATTTTGTTCCTGTTGCTATATGCCTTATACGAGTAGGTTGTTCTTGTTTTTATACTTACCATTGCTAAGCAGCCGTCAAATACTGTTTCCTTAATATCTGGTCCAATGTGCAGGAAGTTCAATATCGCACATTTTAGCATTTTAGCACATATCGCACATATCGCACATAAAATAAGCATACTATTAATTGCAAATTGATTTAATTTTAGACATTAGATTTGATGTGTACATAATATCTTCTGAAAGTGTGGAAGGTGCGTCTTCCTGACTTCTCAGAAGATTTAAGAATAATTATAATCTAATTAATAAAATATATTAATATGGTGTAAACTTACGTAACAATATTACAAAAGTCGACGGTAATAATTTGCGCACGTATTACATTTATTTGAAACCACAGATTCAAAAACTTATACCTGTTATCATGGATTGTGCAGATGATATATAGTTGATATCTTAGATTATCTTGTTTTGTTTGTATCAACATTTGTGTCAAATTCAAAGTATACAACTCTTTAAAAGTGCCTTATATCAGGGGGAAAGTTACTTACTCTTAGGAGATATCCCTTCTCTTACAGTTGTAAAATATTCAACTATTGATATAGATTTTAAACGATTTGTTTACTTAAAGTATGAGTCTTTCAATTTGGTGTATTATATTCTGTTAATTGTTACTTTTGACAATAATAATAATAAATAATAAAGTGTTTTATTGTCAATGATCGAAAATCACAAGATTTGGTGTTACAGTGACATCGAAGGAAATTATAGTTGGCATAATTTATAATAGTGATTGATAATATTATAAATATTTAAACGATATAGTTTAAATATTGAGTTACAGTAACCGTTGAAGGAATTTATGAAACAATGCTAACAATTATCAATATCAATGAAGTGACATTTTATTTGGTTTATGTTTTTAGCGATCCATGCAGATACGTACAATAAAATAAGATATTTCATATAACATTTATTTTTGACTGCCGTGATCAAACCAATTTTGTGAAAAATACTAGTAAGGAATTATTTTAACATTTTAAGTTTATGATAAAGATTTGAATAGTTCAATTTATCACAAATAAAATGGACATGTGGGTTTTATTGCTATCCAACTTATTATACTTAAATTTTGCAAATCTAAATAGCATTGCCAAGTATTCATTTTATACAATTCCATTTGTGACAAAAATGGAATTGAAACACACATTTATGGTATTTAGCGAGAAATACAAGGTGATAATGTGATTAAAATTTATTATATTGGTGCTTCATCTAAATAGTTATGACTTGTGACTGTGAGAGTTGTAATAAGAGTTGAATATCGATATAAAGAGACTCACAAAGTTTTTGCTTTAATGGATGCCGATATTATCCAAGGGAAAATGTAGGCCGTTTCATTATTTAGACAAGGCAGGACACTAAGTCTATGGATAAATAACCGAATATGTTCTTGTTAAATGTGGTGCTTGTCACTCTTATTAACTATAAAAGCTAAAAGCTACTCGCATAGGTCTGCCCACATAAAAATCGACCTGTCGACGAAATATAGTTACAATATCGCAATTGCCGCATTGAACTGTTCATTCTTTGAGCAATTGCATCACATTTTTATATTGTTTTGAATATTATGATACTTTTTCAAGTTCGAACATAACCTCAAAAACTTTTTTATGTGCTATGTATGGGATGCACAAAATCAACAAAATCAACAAAATAAAGACAATCTATTAATAGTTGTGCATCAGTGTGTTTGATCAGCACATGAACAACCGGCAATATGCACCAACATTAGATAGTGCATTTTAGCGAAAATCGTTTTCTTTAATTCAACAGAATTCTTTTTAATTTTCATTTTACTTTTTATGTTTTATAAATCGGTTTGGGTAGATCTAATTTTAAAATTGATATTGCATAGCTATAATAACTATTGGTGATTAAAACAGAGATGTCTTCTTTTATGCTTTTTTATGTTTTATCAAAATACGGAAGTTAATGTGTATTATTTAAGAATAGATATTTATTATATATTTACTTGACATATTCGTATACAATATAATTAGATTATGTAATATAGCGGTTCTTAGAAAAAACGTTTCAAATCAGTTTCTACAACTCTTGTTATATTAACTCTATTCTTCAAATTCTATTTAATATTAATACTTTTATGCAATTAAAATTCAATAATGCCTTACTCCAAAATTTGTTTAACTCTCTTCATTCTAATTGTGATATTACTAATAAAGAATTACTTTGTAAATCTTTCAAAACTACCTTAGGTAATATTGAGCCCTTTTTTAATAACAATTATCAACAGGATGTTCATGAGGCATTCCTTTCTCTCTGCAAAGTTCTCCATTTAGATATTGA